>WAAB01024633.1:480270-539049 GCA_013389865.1 Piaya cayana | reverse complement strand
AGAGGGAATGGCCTCAAGCTCCACCAGGGGAGGGTCAGGATGGACATTAGGAAAAAATTTTTTCACAGAAAGGGTGATTGGGCAGTGTCAGAGGCTGCCCAGGGAGGGGGTTGAGTCACCTTCCCTGGAGGGGTTTAAGGTGTGGGTGGACGAGGTGCTGAGGGACATGGGTTAGTGATTGATGGGAATGGTTGGACTCAATGATCCAGTGGGTCTCTTCCAACCTCGTGAATCTATGATTCTATGATTACAATGAGGGCACAGAAATAACAACCAACCTTCCCATGCACCAGGGCCACGTTTGCCTCTCGTACAAGAACTGCACTCACTCCTTGCTTTTCCTTCCTCCCTGTTAAACCCCAAAGAGCTAAATATCTTCTAATAACACTGCTCCTTAAATATCTTCCCTTGGAGGACTGGAGCTGGGTCAATGGGGAGGCTGCTACGAGGCATCGTGTTCCTCTAACCAAACATATTTACGAGGAAGTAATTATGAGGGAGGCGGGGAAGAGGGGCTGGGGATGCTGAGAGAGTCCTTTCATTGATCAGATTATTTTTAGAAAACAAGTTTCCCTTAATGGGTTTATGGTTTCAGTGAGAAGAGCAGCTGGTGCCAATGTTTACAACTCTGAGTCACGTCACAGAGTCTTGAGGCAGTGGAAATTCTTATGAGCCTTGGACAATTGTCCCGCTGAGCAAAGTTTGCCGTGTTGTCCAGGCACGCTGCGTTGTCAAGCTCAGCTCTAAGGAACCCAGACCTCCAGTAAACAGCCTCGGTCGTTCACCCGCTGGGTGGACTCTGGTGTGTGGAGAAGCTGAGGAAGCTGGAGAACCTCCGTGAAATGCTCCCGGGCAGAGGCAAAGAGGACACGTAAAGGGTGAAAGCAACATTTCAAAAGCTGATGTGCTACCAGAAGGAAACTCATGGGTTTGGAGACTCTCTTTTCACACTGCTTAAAGAGCTGATTTTTCACTGTGCTCATCCATCCCATGATGTTTTCCAGAAAAGTTTTGTGCCTCCCAGCAGCACTGAGGCAAAGATCTACCTGCAGCGTGTGGCTGCTGGCTCTGGGGACACAGCGGTGTCCACATTCTGCCCTCCCACGCAGAATAAGAGAGAAAGCAGGCACCTCCTGCAACGGTGCTTTATTTACAGAACACATTCTGAAACAAATCCCCCTGTTCTTCCCCAGTGCCGTGTCCGGTTTGCCTCTCAGAGCCGTTTGCAGAAGATGTGCTCTAAGTCTGAATAAGTACAAGTCCCAAATGTTGTGCCACCTGGACACAGGAAGAAGCTTTGAGGATCTGCCCTGCTATACTCAGCTCGATCCTCTCATTCTCATCTCCTTTTCCAACCTCAAGGAAGTCCAGGATGGAAAAACCCCTCTTGGTTTTGCACATCTGAACCCTTCTTGCACTAAAGCCCAGCTGATCCTGCCACCCAGCTCCCATCAAGCCTGGGTCCTACCTGAACCGCCTGCCGGCGCCCCCTCCTCCCAAGCCACAGAGCATCCAGCAATCAATGTTCAAGCAGTAAAAACAGAAGAAGTGGCTCTAAAAAGCAGAAATAAAATCGACCTTGTGAAGTTTTTGCTGGTTTTGCTTTTGTTCAGCGCATGGACTTGGCCAAACCTGCACGCAGCTCGCAGGGCGTTTGGCTCCGCTGGCCTTTGCTTTAGGAAGAGGGGTCAGATTTCTGCACGTCTTCTGAGGGCACCATTCCACTCGCTGATGTGGGCTGGTCACACCCCGAGCGCTTGCAGGATTAGGTCAACAGACACTCAGTTTTTAATTGTTAAGAAAGTCAGCCCTCAGGGAGAAGAATTCCTAAAAGACTGTTGGAGAAGTAGGTGGGATTGACAAAAAAAATCAAGTGGGGCAGCTCAGGAGAGGCCAGTCGTTCCTGGAAAAAAATGACTCTTCAAAAGAAAGACAGACCAGAAGGGTGCTGGCCGCTATGGGATGTGTTCCTGTAATGGCACAGGGTGAGGCTCTTTGAGTGGGGTTGTGCATTTTTGGGCAACTGAGGATCTGAGTCACCGCTTTCCAAATCCTCCTGCTCCCCTCAGCCTATCAGGGCCTGCAAAGGGCCTGAATGGACCCGAGCGTCTCTATAATCAACATCTGGCTCCAATAAGCAGCCCGATGGTCACGCTTTAACAATGTTTGTTCCAAACGAAATCTTC
Organism: Piaya cayana; assembly: GCA_013389865.1. Classification (NCBI taxonomy): domain Eukaryota; kingdom Metazoa; phylum Chordata; class Aves; order Cuculiformes; family Coccyzidae; genus Piaya; species Piaya cayana. Next base: position 536,863 of record WAAB01024633.1, on the reverse strand, counting down.
AACTAAACATTTTCTGAAAAGGGGTTTTGATAGCGGAGTTGCAAGAGCGAAGAGGCTGTCCGTGTTTGTATTTACTAGAGATCCCAATTCTCTGGGGTTTAACTCATCCTCACACGTTCCTTCGGGGCTGAAATTTGGTGAAGTGAAAGCGATTTTCTGCCATTATAACCAAATTATATGACGATATCACTCTGATTTTAACCTGCAAACTCAAAGCTGGCAGAGGCACAGAGGACATGCTCGTACTCATCACGTTTGATTGTTCACTCTTCCACGTCCAGGAGAGGCAGGGCAAGGAAAACCACTGCAAGGGAGATTCAGGATAGACATTAGGACAATTATTAGAAGGATTATAAGGGTCAGGTAGAATTTCCATTGCGGGATGGTTCCAAGAACATACCAGACCCACATTTGCCAGGCAGGAATTCTGCCCGGTGGTGGGGAGGGAAGGAGTGGATTCTCCAAGGTGCCTTTTAGTCCTGAGATGCTGCCCCGAGGACAGTGGCAGAGCCACCTCAGCTGCACACCAGCCATCGCCCCCACCAATCAGTTTCATAGAATCATAGAATCATGGAACAACCAGGTTGGAAGAGACCCACCGGATCATCAAGTCCAACCATTCCTATCAATCACTAACCCATGTCCCTCAGCACCTCATCCACTCGCACCTTAAACCCCTCCAGGGAAGGTGACTCAACCCCCTCCCTGGGCAGCCTCTGACACTGACCAATCACCCTTTCTGTGAAGAATTTTTCCCTCATGTCCAGCCTGACCCTCCCCTGGTGGAGCTTGAGGCCGTATCATCCACAAAGGGCGATTACCAGCTGAAGATTCCAGGCCTCTCTACAAGAGACATCCAGTCTCCTTTGCTCGCACAGCTACAAGTCACAGGCAAGACCGGGCTCGCTCATCATCCAGGTTGTAAACTCTCTGCACGAGGCCAAGTTCTCGCTCAGTCTAGACGAATCAGGCAGAGCGGCGCGGAGCGTGCTGCAGCTCAGGGAAAGGCAGCCCCAGCTCCAGCCCATCTCTGCTGGGAGCATGGCTGGAAAGCACATGGGTCACGGAATCAACAGGCAGGAGCCTCCTCCTGATCCCACTCTGAGGGGTTTGTGGCTGTTGCACAGAATCATAGAATCATAGAACAACCAGGTTGGAAGAGACCCACCGGATCATCAAGTCCAACCCAACAGGGTGCGATTTACTCAATTCCCACCCCTTGGGACAAGGGAAGAGTGCAGGCCCACGCACCCTGCCAGTGCAGGAGCCAGGAGCAGCGGGCTCTGCGTCTGGCCCCGACCGTGACTCAGCCATCTCTGCGATCTCGTCCTGTTGCTGTATCGCAGCGACACAAACGCTTCCCTTGCTTCCTACTGCACTGCCAAAAATACTTAAAACATAAAAGACCAGCTAATTTTAAAGCAGACACTAGAAGTCCTGTCTGTGCCTGCATCTGCTGTCCCCAAAAGGTGTGGAAAACCCGCCCTGGTCCAGAGCAGCACGAGCCAGGTCGCAGCCCAGCTGGTGTGCGGCCTCCTTCCCTGCCTCCATCCTCATCCCCCTTTGGTACGGCCAGGCTGGTGGCACCTGGATACCCTCCGCCCCTGGCATCACTCCGGATTGGCCATCCCAGCTGCTCCAAGGCAGGAAGAGCCAGCAAATCACATTTATTTCCTAAAACTAGTAAAATAGAAAGCCATGAAAACTCCTCCTAGGATGCCCTTATAGCCATTCCTCTTCCCAAATTTCTGCTCATAACCTTCTCCTTCTGGCTACCAAGAGGATGGAGACCCCCTTTTGACAAGGAGTCACATGAAAAAGACAAGGGGGAATGGGTAGGAGTTGCTCCTGGGGACATTCGAATTGGATTCCAGAAGGAAATGTTTCATCGTGAGAACAGTGAAACACCCGAATAATCCCTGGAGGGAAGCGCTGGATCCCTCTGCACTGGGCACCTCTAAGGCTCAGCTGGACAGGGTGCTGGGCCATCTCATTTAAACAGCACATCACCTCAAAGGTTGGACCAGATGACTCTTGGGGTCCCTTCTGACCTGGTATTCTGTGATTTTGTGATTCAAATGTAACCCCAAAAGTAAAACTGGGTTTAACATCTCCTGTGCTTTACTTGAAGTCCCTCTGCAAGGCAGCCTGGGTGATATCTGGTTGTTTATCGTGGAGAAGAGGAGGCTGAGGGGAGACCTCATTGCTCTCTGCAACTACCTGAAAGGAGGTTGTGGAGAGGAGGGAGCTGGGCTCTTCTGCCAAGGGACAGGGGCAGGACAAGAGGGAATGGCCTCAGGCTCCACCAGGGGAGGGTCAGGCTGGACATCAGGAAAAAAAATTACACAGAAAGGGTGATTGGGCAGTGTCAGAGGCTGCCCAGGGAGGGGTTGAGTCCCCTTCCCTGGAGGGGTTTAAGGGACGGGTGGCCGAGGTGCTGAGGGACATGGGTTAGTGATTGATGGGAATGGTTGGACTCGATGATCTTCCAACCTAGTTATTCTATGATTCTGTGGTATCACACGGAGCCAGCCTGGTTGCCCACTGCCAGGTAACGCTGCACAAACCAACTCGCTCTGCAAACTTTGATTTGCAATATTCATTTCTTATAATCGTCCCTTTCCCATTTGAGAGACACCTCCTGGCTTTGCAGGCAGAACGAAGGACACTGAAGAAGGCAGCTGGGGGGCCTGATTCCCATTTAGGACGGAGGCCCCTTTACCCCGCTCCGGCACCACACAAAGGCAAATGGGAACCAGGCCCTATATTCTTACTGCTTTAAACAAACTTTCAGGAGAGAGGGGCAACTGAGTTTTAACCAGTACAATATGGCAGGGGCTGATGCCGTAGGCCTCAGCTTTTTTTTGTCCCAGGAGGATGAGCCTTTCCAGCACCAAGGATGCCACTGGAGAAGCTCTGAAGGGAAGGGTCAGGAACCAACTGGAGCAAAACAGAAATCTTTTCTTATTGAATAAATACAAAGATACTGTATACGAACGAAAACGAAGCATGATCCACAGAGGATTTTAAAGCTTCCAAAAATATTCCCTCAGCCCTTGCCAAAGGTAATACAGGCAGACTTTCCATGGAAAGCAGCATTGTGCACGGAGAGGTTCAAGGAGGTCGCTCTGCTTGAAGTGCACAAACAGCCAGCGCCCTGCCCGGTCCCTCCTCTCCACACACACGCTCTGCCACCAGGAACAAGTGGCCTTTTTTTTTTTTAGGGGAAAAAAATAAAAGAAAACAACTTTCTTCCCTCAAAGGTGGTATAGAATTCAGGCTCGCTGCACAGCAGTAGCGAGCGAGGGCTTGTGTTTAGAAGAAGCCCCCTTAAGAGGGCTTTCACAGCTGTTTATAGAAAGCCCGGACATCACCAGGTTTGCTCAGGGGGTTGTGAATTTTTGGAGACTTTTCTAAGCGCCACTCTCTGCCCCCATCCCCAGAGCGATGGCTGTAACAGATCCTGCAGTAAGGAGGTGGGAAACTCACTGAGGAGCGGTTGCTGCTAACACGCACGCGACTGCAGGCTTCTTGGAAGGCCGGCAAATAACCCTCTTTTCTGAAGCTGCTGCCTTCCACCTAATTATCCCCAAAGCTTGGCTTGTAAACACCTGACCTAATTCTTTCCATGGGCAGTTTTTAATAACAGAAATTCTTCAAAAGTGTCTTTATGATGCATCACGCCGTGTTACCTTGTAAATGAGCTGCGCGCCAACCCAGCATTTTACGGCGCAACAAGAGAAAGACACTTAGTCACCAAACAGCGTCAGGAGAGGCGACACGGGGAGGCTGGCAGAGGTCAGGCCTCCACATCTGAAGGTCCTCGACTGAGCCACTGCAGAGGAAGGAATGGCCCTAAATCTTGTCCTAAGAATGACTGTGCACATATTCACCTTCCTAGGTTGATTCACCTTCCCTGGAGGGGTTTAAGGTGCGGGTGGACGAGGTGTTGAGGGACATGGGTTAGTGATTGATGGGAATGGTTGGACTCGATGATCTGGTGGGTCTCTTCCAACCTGGTGATTCTATATTTCCTCTCACTTCTACAAATATATAGCAGTGAAGCCACAAAACTTATTCAGCACTTAGGTAGGTGAGGGGTATGCAAAGAGAAAATGAGAAACGCTTGGGAGTGCTTGGGTTCACTTTGCTCAGCACCACCCTGTGCGGGACACCGGGTGCTCAACAGCATGAAAAAAGCCTCTTGCCTGGTCTTGCGTGGGCACCGTGAAGGGACACGTGGCAAACTCTCCAGGAGATTATCCAGGAGATTAGCTGGTTTCCCCACGGGATCGCTGCGTGTTAAGGGAAGGGTTGGGAAAGGAACCCCATCTCCCCACTTCCCCATCTCATGCTCCGTCCCACGTCTTCTCTCTTAGCACTCTGGATCAGAGATGATTTTGCAAATCCTCCTTATTTGCATTTTGGATTTGTATATATTTGTATACGGCCGTGCCCAAACCTGAAGTTGTTTCGGGAGTGCAAATACACCCAAATTAGTGAACACGCTGTGTTTAGTGGCTGGGTTGAGCCTCGGTCCAGCAAACGCAGAGTGACCCAGCGAGGGGTAGAGCCCCAAGGAGACCATGGAGCAGGGAAGGGACACGGGCAGCGCTGCCCACTGCTGCTGACGGTCAGCAAGAGAGCTCCAAGCTCGTGGCTGGAGGGAGTTAAGAAGCAGGCCTGGAGAAAGAGCTGCCGAAAGGCGTTGCAACATGATAGAAGCTCTGCAGGCCTTTGATCTCAGAGCTGCTCTTGAACTGTCACTTTAATGATGTGTCAAAGACTAAAAAGAGTTGAGATTAAGAATACTGGAGCCTGGGGAGAAGGAGAAAGCCATTTTAAGCCCTCTGGGTCTTCGCAGGGTTTCTGGAAGCTTTTAGATCCTTACTCCTTACTGTGCACCAACACAGAGCTGAAAAGCAGGTCAAGTTTTAAAGTCCTGCACCGCAGCTTGTCTTATAAAACGCCTGCACGCTCCCTGCATGGGCAAATCCCTACCTGTTCCAAACGTGCACGTGCATGTTTTTTTGCGCAAAGTGAGTTGTTTTCCCGAGTTTCTCCCTTTCTGTCCCAAAAAGCAACGCCATGGCTGAGCTACAGGGAAGGTGATGGCTGTAGAACAAGATCTTCCTTAAAACAGCCTGAACCACACAAAGCGACAGTGGTTTTATCAGTCCCTGACTGGCAGAAGGACGTTTGGGCTCTCTGCAACTGCACATACTCCATTAATATCCCAGCCAGCTTTAATGGCATTACCATCAGGTTAATCTACTTTAGATTAATGAAGCTCAGTTTCAGCCAGGCAAGCTAATTAAGATGATTTTTCTTTGAACTTGTTCTAATGAATGTATTAATATCATTCAGGGCTTCTTTTGGAGCTACAAGCATGGCCATGTTATTCCTGAGAAGAGGCCAAACATTTTTTATGAGAGAATCATGTGCTGCGCAGAGTCTGGGGCTGCCTGCCCTTTGTTTTCCCTGCCTTGCGCCTTTACGCCATCTGCAGCGAGAGCAGCTCTTTGCTTTGCAGATTTTGCCATAGCTCCACGAGTCAGTAAGAGTTCAAGAGTGCTCTGAACGCACTCAGGGTTAGACCCAGAGGAAAAAAAAAGTTATGGACATTTACTATTGCCTAGCTCTTGTTCTTAAGAAAACTTTACATTTATTTAACTGCTTCCCCACCATCATTCCAACAGAGAGAGTTTTACATCATAGAAGCACAGAATCACAGAATGGTTTTGCTTGGAAGGGACCTCAAAGCCCATCCAGTCCCACCCCTGCCATGGGCAGGGACACCTCCCACTGGATCAGGGGCTCCAAGCCCCATCCAGCCTGGTCTTGAACCCCTCCAGGGATGGGGCAGCCACCCCTGCTCTGGGCAGCCTGGGCCAAACCTCACAGCAAAACATTTCTCCCTAAGATCTCATGTCAATCTCCCCTCTTTCTGCTTAAAACTGTTCCCCTTGTCCTATCCCTGCACTCCCTGACCAAGAGCCTCACCCCCACTTTTCCTGGAGCCCCTTTCAGCACTGGAAGCTGCTCTAAGGTCTCCCTAGAGCCAAAAGGGCAAAGCTGTAGCTTTGTAGGAATGGTGCCCGTGCTGGTGTTGCCATCAGAAGGATTTCAGGACTCCCTCTTTCAGGAATGCCTCTCGTGCACCTGGCAGGACGATATAATTCAATGCAGAAACATCCAGAACAGCACCTGGCGTAAAAGAACAGCACGTTCCTTGTGAAAAACTACACCTAACTGCAATCACATGAAAACAGCGCATGAGGATATGTGCCTAGATGAAGCCTTGACCGTGAGGTTGGCTTTCACGTAGTTGCAGAGAGCAATGAGGTCTCCCCTCAGCCTCCTCTTCTCCACGATAAACACCCCCATCTCTCTCAGTCGTTCCTCATCAGGCCTGTTCTCCAGCCCCTTCCCCAGCTTCGTTGCTCTTCTCTGCACTCACTCCAGAGCCTCAACATCCTTCTTGTGGTGAGGGGCCCACAACTGACCCCAGGATTCAAGGAGCGGTCTCACCAGTGCCGAGTCCAGAGGGAGAAGAACCTCCCTGGTCCTGCTGGTCACACCGTGTCTGATCCAAGCCAAGATGCCATTGGTCTTCTTGGCCACCTGGGACCCTGCTGGGCACAACTGCTGGTTCTTACAGTTTTTCCAGGCTTATTTTGTGGCAGTTTCCCTGGTGGGTAAGGCTGCAAGGCCAGGTTCAAGGCTGGAGTTCAAAGGAGGGAGACATAAGTTGCAACTTGGTTTCAGTACAAGGTGCCTTGTGCCAGGGTCAGTCTTGGACACTGTTATGGGAATCTTCCTGCACTGCTGTTTCAAACACAGACAATGCAGAGGGATGAACACTGTGGGCTCGCTCAGCCTCCTGCCCTCCCTGACAGCCGCTGCCGTACCCCGTGTCCCTGGGGAAGCCGCCACAGAGACAAGCTCCTAACTGACACCTCCCTCCAGCCCCCGGAGCCACCGGCCACCCCGTGCTCAGCCACCCAAGGCTCGGGAGCGGATTCCAAACCGGACTCCCTGGACGTGTACAACGTGGCCAGCGTAGCACGAGGCTGGCTTAAATAAACTCTTTTATGAATCATTACTCGGATGAAATGAGAAACCCACAGGTCCCATCTCTCAGAGTCACAAGCCCTCAACATAAATACAATAAACAGCCTGGAAAGAGTTGTATAAAAACATCTTGCCACGCAGGTATCGCTCAAAAAAAGGGGACTCTGACTGCCCTCCCCGGCAACCAGCCCGCAATCGATGTGCCAGGCCGAGGTGGAGTTTATTTATAAATGCACGTTTATGATGAATCATTGGAGGAAGCGCACGCAGGCTGGAGACAAAAGTCTGCAGTCGCTAAACCAAATAGGAAACGCTCTTTACATCTGCCTCTCCGCTTGGCACCCACTTCCCCTCGGAGCCTCCTTCTGCTGGGTAGGCCTGTTTATTTTGGGGCTACTTTTGTTTGCAAAGCCAAACAGAGCTTCTGATTTTTGTATTTATCTTTTTTTCCTTTGTAAACAGCACTTCTCACTTATTCAAGCCCCAAATTATTAACAGTGGAACTCGGATCAACCTTCCTGCGTAGGGTTGTTTACTCTCTTCAGGGAAAGCAAAGCAACCAAGTGGAAAGAGGGTGGAAAAACAGCCTCATTAAAATGATATCAAAATCAGGACAATGGTGGAGCCACCCTGCCAGGTCTGGAACGACTCCCGTCTATTTTCTATTGGATTTATTTTAAAATTTTTTCTGAATTGAAATTATTAAATTGGTACAAATCAATAACCGGCTGCTACTTATGTCTCGGCAGTAAGTTTTCAAGAGATGGGAGGCTTTGGTGGCACTGCCACCCATTTTATCTCTTTTTTTCCCCATGCTGGGCTGACCAGGGCACACAGTCCTAAAAGGAACAAGCTGGTTGTGTTTCCCTAGCAGGTTCCTGTGCATCTCCAAGGCGGCACCACCAGGCCCACGGTGATTCGCCTCCCTCCACGCAATAAAGACCCAGCAGAGCTGGAGGGAAAAGCCAGGTCCCAGCGATGCTCCCTGTGCGTTTTCCTGATCTAGGGGGACGTATGGGACTCACGTAACGCTGCAAGGTTTAGACCTCTGGTGCTGCACTGAAACATTTACTGTGCTTGAATGCAACCTAGCGTAGAATCATGGGATGGGTTGGGTTGGAAGGGACCTCAAAGGATATCCAGGCCCACCCCTGCTGTGTGCAGGGACACCTCCCACTGGATCAGGGGCCCCAAGCCCCATCCAACCTGGCCTTGAATCCCTCCAGGGATGGGGCAGCCACCCCTGCTCTGGGCAACCTGGGCCAGGGCCTCCCCACCCTCACAGGAGAACATTTCTTCCTAATCTCTCATCTCAATCTCCTCTCTTTCTCCTTAATCCCATTGCCCCTTGTCCTGTCCCTGCAATCCTCAATCAAGAGCCCCTCCCCAGCTTACCTGCAGCCCCTTTCAGCTCTGGAAGCTGCTCTAAGGTCTCCCCGGAGCCTTCTCTTCTCCAGGCTGAACAACACAAACTCTCTCAGCCTGTTCTCATATGATGTGAGATAAGTAACAAGCTTTTTTTCATCAGCCTTGTTTTTCCCTGACAGCCCGTACCTGCTCCGCGTGTGTGTGCATGTGAAACTCTCGCATTCGCTATTTGATCACCTCTACCTACTGCAGAATTTATCTGCAGAAAGCTGGCACGGTCTTTCCTTCGTGAGACTTTAAAATCCTCCCAGCCCCAGTAGAGAAGGAATTCACACTGCCAATTTTTTTTTTTTTGAAGGGTTTTATAGAATGTGCAATGCATGCAAAACGCAGCCTTTAACTGTTAGAAAAATACAGTAATTTGAAATGTAAGCAACAAAAATAGACGCACACAAAAACAGAAAGAAAGATGGGTGATTTTATCCACTTTAGACTCACAGGAGGAAGAAGCACCCTGGTAACTATCAGCAGTGGTAAACACTGCATCTTATTTATGCAGGACAGAGCAGTGCCTTTTATTCTTGTTCGATTTTTATAGTTGGTTAAAGAAACAATATTGCTGTGAGAGAGAGGGACACGGTTTAGTGTTTGATAGGAATGGTTGGACTCGATGATCCGGTGGGTCTCTTCCAACCTGGTGATTCTGATTCTATGATTCAAGCAATAGGTTACATCAGAACAATTCCAGCAGTCAAGGCAAAGGCGAGGAACACGATGGTGAAGTACAAACCTCGCTCTCCTCGGCTGGAGGGCAGAGGACTGCTGGAGTCTGTGGTTTGCTGGCAGTGGAGGGGCAGCGCTCGCACTGCTGCAATCTTGGTTTTGTGGAATGCTCTGCCTCCTCCTGACCTTCGGAGCGTGGATCTGGCCAGCCTGAAACAGCACTTAAGCAGCTTAAGTANGCAATGAGGTCTCCCCTCAGCCTCCTCTTCTCCACGATAAACACCCCCAGCTCCCTCAGCCGCTCCTCTTGTTCTCCAGCCCCTTCCCCAGCTTCGTTGCTCTTCTCTGCACTCGCTCCAGAGCCTCAACATCCTTCTTGTGCATGAGGCTCTTCTATTTGGTCCTTCATCCCCATTCACTGGCCCATAAAAAGCCATGGGAGTCTTCCTATTTATTTCCCTGCCCTCAGGAGTGAGGCTTTATTAGGGGAGGCAACCTTGAGCAGGCTGAGGGACTTTACACTCTCAGAAGTAACCCTGAAGCTTTTTCTCTGCCTGTGCTCTTATTAAAAATTACCTACTAAAAGCAACAGCAGTGAAAGAGCCGAGCGTGTTGGCTCTGCCCCCGTCTGAAGGGCAGCGGCACCTTCTCCTGCCAGGCCTGGCCCCAGGCATGGACCTTTGAGCAGGGTCACGTCTCCTGGCTGCCGACGCACCTCACCAGGGCTGCCAGAGGTACTCAAAAGCCTTCAAAACTGCAGAGGTTTATGTTTCACTAACAGCCTGCTCCCAAAATTAAGAAGAGCTGTATTATCGCTCCTGCCAGAAATAACGTAAACCAGTGTTACTCTAGGAATGGGGCTTGGGTGACCGGTTTCTGTGCCATTTTCAGGACATCAAGAAGAATTTGCTGTTCTTTAAAAAAAAATAAAATAGTTCAACTAATGAAAAACTGATAAGAAAATCACTGAAATGCCAAAAAAGTCTCTCGCACTACCCAAACATTAATTCTTGCTCCGCTATATATATATTTATTGGTTAGAAGCACATACCAGCCTGTCTCGATCTGTGATCGGTGCCCAGTTTATAACACCTTTGCGGTTTTTAGTTTCTCACCCAGACACATCAAAGCGGGGGACAGTCAGCCAAGGAAAACTTCATTGTTAGTGTTAACTCACTCCAAGAAAAAGATTTTTGGGAGTTTGAGAATTTTTCACTTCACGGCAATTGTTGATTAATGAACCTCAATGGGCTGCAGCCTAAAAGAGGACTTTGTTAATAAAAAATGCTAAACAGCCGAGGCAGAGTAAGGAGATACTTTCTTTGAACCGAACTGATATAAAGGCGTACACAAAAAAAAGAACTGTGAAGATGGATTTATTCAGTGCCATTCTGTTTGCTCTCCAGTTCTGCCTCAGGCTATTTCTGCTTGCAAGAAGTTGTTAATGAGGACAGGAGGAAAAATCAAAGAATCACAATAGAGCTGGAAAGGTTAGAGCACTTGGGAAACACAGGGAAACAACTATAGCGAGAGGATGAGGGGGAATGGCTTCGAATTGGAAGGGGGAAGATTTAGACGAGACATTAGGAAGGAATTCTTCATACTGAAGGTGAGGAGGCACCGGCCCAGGTTCCCAGAGAAGTGGTGGTTGCTCCATCCCTGGAGGGGTTAAGGCCAGACTGGATGGGGTTTGGAGCAGCCTGATCCAGGGGTGGTGGTGGAACTGGATGGGCTTTGAGGTCCCTTCCAACCCAACCCATTCTATGATTCTACAATTCTATCTTTAGGAAAATAATAGAGTTACCCCTCTGCCTCTCTTGGCTGCCACCAGCACAGCTCTTCCATTACGGGAGAAGCAGCGGCAAAGGCAGTGACACCTTTTAGAAGGGACGGGAGCACCAGGATCCCAGGGTTCTCTTCCTGGTCCTCTAGTGGTTTGGTTTGGAGAAGTCACTTAAAAGCTCTGAACCCAAATGTATTGGTCTGAAAACAGTGTTAATAAAAACATGACTCACTGCACGGGGATGATCCAGGGTTGATTCCTGTTTACACAGTGTTCTAGGCTTCCCAGCAGAGAGGTACCACGTGGAAATGCAATTTTTTTTTCTGTTAGCAGATAGCGCTGATGCCTACACGACTTGTGCTTGAGGTAGCAACCAGTGTCAGCACCAGTAACCACAACCGGGAGACTACGGGCTTTCTGTTATGGTTCCCAGAGCAGGGAGGAAGGTTGCAAAGGAAGGTTTTGGTCAGCTGTGAGGAAGTAGCAGGACCTAGCAGGCAGAGCATGAGGCCAGGGTGACCTCAGCGGTGTCTCTCCTCTGACCCAGAGCTCACTTTCTCACCCATGTATGAGTTTGTTGATGCAATTTCTGACTGTCTGGGGTGCAGGCCCTGAGTCAGTACGACACCGGGGCAGCCCTGCTCAGACATCAGCTCCTCAGCACTCTTGGAGCCTCCATGATCCTCAAGCTGCTTGAGTTCCGACAGCTTCTTCTCAAGTGAGTGGAGTACATGATAAACTCAACTGTGACCCCTGGACTCGGTGTTGGTGAGGCCACACTTTGAATCCTGGAGTCAGTTTTGGGTCCCTCACTCCAAGAAAGACTTCAAGGGGCTGGAGAACATCTGGGGAAGAGAACAGAGCCAGAGAAGGGGCTGGAGAACAAGGATTAGGAGTTGCAGCTGAGGGACCTGGGGCTGTTTGACAAGAGGAGGCTGAGGGGAGACCTCATTGCTCTCTGCAGCTCCTGGAAGGAGGTTGTGGTGAGGTGGGTTTTGGTCTCTTCTCCCAAGGAATGCGAGGACATGGTCTTGAGTTGTGCCATGAGATGATTAGATTGGATATTAAGAAATATTCCTTCACAGAAAGGTTTCTCCAGCCCTGACAGTGGTGGATTCCCTGTCCCTGGAGGGGTTTAAAAGCCGGGGAGATAAGGAGCTCAGGGATCTGGTTTCTAGTGGACAGGAATGGTTGGACTCAGTGATCTCCAAGGTCTTTTCCAGCCAAACTTTTCTATAATTCAATGAAATTTCTATAATAATTCAATGAAGATGATCCCATCTTGGTCTGCTGAGCCAGCTAGAGCATGTGCAAAGATCTGGAGCTCCCATTGCCAGAAAAAACCTTGATCCTTCCCTTTGGGACTCTTGAGAGCTAAGTCTTTGTATGTTATTTTGAGGTGCCTATTGCAGACGGGGGGAGCAGGAATGTAGCATTATGGTAAGCGGCCGTGTATTTAGGGCGTCTGCATTACAGTCGGAGGAAAGGGCTGTATTACAGAAATTATATGGGAAGAGAGATGCCCAGGCAGTTCTGGCTGCGCTCTGGAGTCTCAAATCTCTGCGTGAGGGGGTGGTTAGACGATGGGAAGAGACTGCTGTTTACTGTGGAATGTCCCTTCTGACTCTAAGCCTCTGAGAAAGAAACAAGAATCGTGTGCTTTTTATTCAATTCAGTGTTTGCATCCTGCCTCTGTGATAAGGAGCAGTAGATAAATCACAGCATAAAGCAGCTGTAAATCATCATCTGAGCTATCAAAGCCTCTCGGGTCTTCAGCAGATTTTGTACCCCCACCGGTTTACAAGCACAATCCGAAATGTCACCCAGACACTTCTCCCTGAGGCTTTATTTTTCGTTTTGGGCTGGAAGTCTGAATTCTCAACAGATCCAAAGCAGCATTTATCCCAGAGGGGTTTTCAAGCATCACAACCTCCTTCACCCCTCAAGCCACAGGACACCAGGCACACCAACCCCTGCTCAATCTCCCCCATCTCCTTGCAGGGACCAGGCTAAGCTGGTGCCATCAATACCTCAAAGGAGTCATACACTCCTGCTTTATTTTAATTCCCATTTTTGAGGAATTCCCTGGTTGTTTCCTGCCTGCAGCTCTCCTCGGATGTCTCTGCTAGGGTTTCAGCCACACTACATCCACCCCATGGTCGAGACGGATCCACGCTGGCCCCACAGAGGGGGGTTTCAGAGCTCGCAGCAGGGTAAGCAGCTCTGGATCCCAGCTCACTAGGACTTTTTCTTTCTCATAGCTTAGAAGGACCCCACTGGTACTTTTTCAGTTCCATTTCAGTCCCTATTATTACCAGATATTAATTCACTGACAGCTCAAACCTCTGCAGACAAGGCAATTACAAGCACATACGAGTACGTATTAGCAAACAGCTCCGAGTAACGTGTACAAGCTGACACGTACAAACTGTTTTATCACTGCCAGGGGATTTTTTTCAGCAGGCTGGCAAGACCGAAGACAAGACGCAGGGAGTTTCTATGACGAAGCCAACACCAGGGTATGTTTGTGGTGGATTTTACCTTGTTGTGAGACACGCAGCACACTGACTGCGGTACGGACCTGCTTGTTGTACTAAATCCATCAGTGCAGGGACTGGCTGCCAATACAGGTTAGCAGAGAGCACACCTGGGCCTTCATCTTGAATGCAGCTTCCGTGTTGCATCAGGTAATGTAAACAGAACCAATAATGCTCTCCTCCCACTGCTCCTTCTGTGCAATGGAAGCTTTTCCTTCAGTACCACCTTCGCACAGCGAATGTGCAGCCAACTGGCACTACTAGACGTTGTTTTTTCTTTCCTGGCCGAGTACCAATCATGCTGGAGAACCCAACTTCAAAGGCAAAGCAGTAGGATAAAGGGCTGCCTCTGCCACGCCAAGAATGCTTTTCTTAGACAGGTTGAGAGGAGCTGATAAGTTGGAAGAAAAAAAAGGATCTTTGGCAAACCTGGTTCCAATGGTTTTACCGTCAAGATGTTGTATAAATTAAATAAATAGCAGGAGGACTGCAGAGCAGCCCCGTTGGTCTTTCTCCATGGAACATAGATACACCTCATCCCCCGTGAACAGCCTGGACTATCTGTGAAGATGCCTATCCAAATCCATCCAGGGCTCAGCTGCACGCTTGGACACTGAAACTAAATTCTCTTGTGTTTTAGCAGGGAACGGGAAGATGTGAGAAACAGAACCAGACTAGAAGGTCGCAACAGGACAAGGTTCGTCTGCAGCCTCTCCCCACCTATCCCAGTGGAACAAAGCCCAGGGGCAGACCTGTTGTTGGAGGTAGGAAGGGGCAGCTAAGAGCGTCCAATTCCTTCTTTTTCCAGCGTGCAGCCTGCTTGCTGCCAGTTCCAGGTGCTCAACAATAATGTAGCAGTTACTCCCAAGTAACACCTATAATTTGAGTCCCTGGGACATTTCCTCCAGCATTTCAAAGCACATGGAAAGGAATGTGAAAACCTTTCATTAGCCACAGGCAGGCAGCTGCTGTCAGAATCACTTAGACGTGCCCTAAAAGTTTTCCAAAAACCTTATTGATGCCCCCTTGTTGCTGAGCACCTGGCAGTGCCGGAGACGGCGAACAAACCACTGAATTTTCTACGCTAAATATGCAGGAACAACTGCAACCACTCCTGCCCCGTGCGAGGGTTTAAAGACTAGAACATCATGTTCAAATCACTAATCCTCTCAAAGTACCACCCATGGTGTCTTAGCAAGGTAGAAGGGATTCCCTGGCCTCTGGGGAATGACAGCTTCTTTTCCCAGGAAGGGCACGTGAGGTCAGAGCTGTGGGAGTTTTCTCTTCTGCTGTTCTGCCCCGTCACGTGTGGCAAGAGCTGCAGCTTCTCGCGCTCTCACGATGCTGCGACTGCACAGAACTGCGATTCTCCGTCCACGTTCCATGAGATGGATGGAGTTTGCCAGATTTTATGTTTACTATGGAATTTCTACACAGCTTCAAGAATCCCTGTATTTTATAAGAAAACAGAGCGGCCCAGAAAAACATTCTCAGTAGTGTTTTGTTTATACAATTAATGGTCAACAAAATATAATGTACTTCTATGCACTCCACCTCCCTGCTCCTGAAAACAGTTTTGTTTGACAGACAGTTTTGTTCCACAGTCTCCAGGGGTACTTTAAGCTCTGCAAAATCCACGCTTGAGTTCAGAACTGGCATCATCACTCCTCCTGCAATGAAAAACCAAGCCAGCTCAACACTGAGCCTCTCTTTCCCACTAGAAGGGATTCTTTCAGTCCCATCCCTTGGTCCAGCCCTGCAACACTGGGGCAATTTGAAGGCTGCTGCCACGTCCTGCCAAGTGGGAGGGCTGCTTCTCTCAAGGGCACCGGTGTCTCCTGGGACTAAGCCATCAACTTCACTTGGGGAGCACGCAGTCTCCCTAGACCGACCAGTGAGACATTTACGTCCTTTGTGGAGCAGCACAGAAGATGACAGCTTCTGTGTGGATGTTTTACCAGTGATGCTCACGGATCTGCAGTTCTTCATGTGTTGCAAACCACAGAATTACCAGGTTGGAAGAGACCCACCAGATCATCGAGTCAAACCATTCCCACCAATCACTAACCCATGTCCCTCAGCACCTCGTCCACCCGTCCCTTAAACCCCTCCAGGGAAGGCGAGTCAAATCTCTCACGGATCTGACTCTGTCATGGATCCCAGCCTGGAAACCACACCAAAACCTCATCCAGGAACTCAGGACACAGAATGTCCACCCTCAAGGGCAATCTCAAGCCCCATGTTTATAAAAGGAGATCAAAATCCATCAGGGTTTCACAGCACGTCACCTGCACTCCGGGTTTGCTGGGTATCGTACATTACATCAATAGACGGCCGCACTCTTCCTCCAGAGAGCAGGGTGCTCTGATTCAGGGCCAGCTAACGGAATCCAAAGCCAACAAGAGTTCAGAGTCAGAGGAGAACAAGCTGAAGAAGCAATGTATGTGAGAACAAATCTTAATGGCAGCCCAGCTCACGTCTGCAAATGGCAACCGCTTCCAGGGTTTCCCAGACCTTCCTTTCCTAACACACTTGAGCTAAACTTATTGAAGAATGGAGAAAACCAATATGAAGATGTCTGCACTGAGGCTGTCTAGGAGTTTAATTACATCAATTCGAAACTTATTCATTTAAACCACTGAATGTTTTGTAATGTGGACCAGACTTGGAGTTTCAAGCCCATCAAACCTCATTACCCGTATGCTTTATTATAACAGCGCTTCCCTCCACGTTCTCAGGGCAGATTCCTGCCTCCTGGGGTTTGGGCTGGAATGCCAACAATTCATTTTAATGCAGTTCAGACAATTTATAGCTTTGCTGAGCTATCCCCAAAATAAGCACTGATAGTAGGTGGCAAGCACCCGGAACTGATTAGGGTTTTTCTTGTTCAGGAAAGAAAGATATTTGATGTAAAAAAAGCAAACCTGATGCAAACAGGATAAGTGTTTATGGGGAAAGGGCATGTATGACACTGAAAAAATGGTTGAACTCCATGCCTCGACATTAGTTACATTTAAAAATAGGTCTTTGCAGTCTAATGCTCACCAGACATGTTATGTCGGGAGTTTATTTCATTTAGGTTCAAGCTTTTTGCTCAAATGCTGGAGTCCAGCTTCCCTTCTCTTGTTTCCATGTCCCCACTGCATTTTATCCCGTTCCGTCTTGCTTCCTATCGTGCTGTTAGGCTCATGCTGCCGAAACACTGAGCACCCGCCAGCACGCGCCTTGCCATCCGCGTGGTGTCTGCTCCTCATCCTCCCTGCTCCTGGCTCAAGAAAACGGCTGCTGCTAAATTCCTACAGACTACAGGAAGGAACCGCAGCGTGTGCTTCAAACCGAGGCACGGGTGAACCCCAGGACGGGGACGGGGACTGTCCTCTTGTCTTGCTGTCTCAGCCTTTTATCATAGAATCACCACCACCAGGTTGGAAGAGACCCACCGGATCATCGAGTCATCGAGTCCAACCATTCCTATCAATCACTAGCTACTTTTGCAGCTACTCATTGATAAACACAAGGCATAGTCTGTATCTCCTAGCAATTTAGTTTCGTGAAATGACATTTTCAAGAAACCAAATTATTACTCTCTCCATAGAGCGAGTAGCTCTAAAATGAAAGAGGCACTGCTCCAAACACGGAAAGGATCCAAACTAGACCTCTCTTTCTCTGTGGCTGCTTCAAAGTGGCACCTATTCACCTCTTAAGGAATGATACAGCTGCACTTAGTGAAAAAATGAAGAAGGATCTCATTCAGGAGCTCCAATCCCCATCCATAGCATCCCCCACACTCGAGGTCACGACCAGTACTGAAGGCAGGAGACAAGCCCATAGATGTTACTAAGAGAGCTCTGCAGTTTACCTCTCCAAAGTGTCCTGTACATTTCAAACGCTCCAAACCAGCCATCCAACAGCACATTCCCACAGGCCACCACACTGCCAAGTCCTGCAGATCCAGAGTCACTCCCGGAGCCGGCGTGCAGGGCTGGGAAGCCACAAGCAGAGCTGTGTCACTGTCAATATCCACGCTTGTGCCTTTCAAAGCTCAGGGACTGCAGAGAGAGCTGTGGTTACAGTTCACCTGCTCCTGGTTAACGTTTCAGAAGCCTTAAATGATGTGTCCCCGGGAGGTTTCTCAGACTGCAGGATAATCACTCTGGATGTTCTTCCATTTCTATTAATAATAAGTTAGAATCATAGAATAGAATCACAGAATCACCAGGTTGGACGAGACCCACCAGATCATCGAGTCCAACCATACCTATCAAAGCATTAGGAGGCATTTTTCTCTGTTGTCATAAGGCACAACAAAAAGAGAGTAAAGTGGAGGGGAAACCTGTACCCCTCGTCAGCTATGAGCAACATGGATTGAAACAAATCAGAACGGGGAAGCTGTGTGGTGAGCACATCGTATTTTTTCTTAGATGGACTTGAAATGAGACCTTAACCTTACTCCAAATGGACAAACACGGACACTTTCAAACATTCAAATAATCTTTTTTCTCTTCTAGTTACCTGAGTTCCCTGTATTACAACATAAGACTTGATTTAAGTAGGAATAAATACAAATTCTGTGATCCTACAGCTTTTATCAACCTCACAGAGCTATGAAATCCACTGCATTGCCATAATCCTGTTTGTACTTTTAAATAAATGCTGCTACAGCTTCCAGTGATGCCACATCCAGTGCTAACCCAGAAAAGAAGTCAAGCAGAGGGCTCTGGCCTTACTGCTTGCATAGCAGGGGGCTTTTTGTGGGGTAGCCAGGGAAAGGCAGGAACAGCAGGGAAGATGTGGATATATCACCTCACTCCAGAAGAGACTAGAGAGGAAAACTCCGTGTCGCTGGAGCTCTTGGCTGAGGAAATTTCAGGACAGGAGAAATCAAGAGTAGGAATGATTTGGATGTGGGAAAGCAGCCCCTATGCCCAGCTGAAGATGCCACGACAGCCTGGAAAGCTGCTGGGGAGAGCAGAGTGGAGAAGCAGGGCTGGAGAAGAGAGCTGGGCACCTCAGTGCGGGCAGCTGCTGGGAGCCAGCGGCTCCGGGGCAAAGCCAGGAGGAAGCTGTTTGCTTTGGATTTTGTGCCTGTTTTTGCTGCAACGCCCCGGGAAGACACAGCGGGGAGTGAACTGACCAGTCTGGTGAACTTTTTATATTCCTTTTGGCCTTTTATTGCCCTGAGAAGTGAAGGGGTTTTTTTTATTATTTTTAAACATAGCTGACGGGCTAAATTAGCATTTTGGCAAGGGAAGCAAGGCTGTAAGGCAGCAGAGAGGGAAGCAACCGTTACCTGCAGCCAAAACAGGATGGAAACAGGCAAGAAATCCCACCAGCGCAGGTGTTCCAGCCCTAGGGAGGAAGAAAAGCCTCAACAACCCTTTGCCACTGTCCCCTGCTGCTAAAGCACACGTGGTGGGACTGTCCTCGTGCACTGTGCTCTGCCAACACACCTCGCTTGCCGGGCTTCTACACAGGGCAGGAACTCTCATCTCATGTGTCCATCTGACAGCAAGTGAGTGGCCTCGGAGCCCATCTCACAACAGGCCGAGGGCTAAACCTACAAGCAGCGTGGTCGTTGGTATCTTCACAGAGCAGCTGGGCAGCACCTTTTGTGCCTCCTGGTTGGAGCAACCCCATTAAACACAAACCCAAACACACATCTGGGCAGGCAGGCAAGGAGAGCAGCACCACACAGCAAAAATTCAGCTGAGAAAATGGTTACATCTCTCTCCTCCCAGCAGGGCCAGGGAGGTTCTTCTCCCTCTGTACTCGGCACTGGTGAGACCGCTCCTCGAATCCTGGGGTCAGTTGTGGGCCCCTCAGCANAGTGTCAGAGGCTGCCCAGGGAGGGGGTTGAGTCACCTTCCCTGGAGGGGTTTAAGGGATGAGTAGATGAGGTGCTGAGGGACATGGGTTAGAGATTGATGGGAATGGTTGGACTCAATGATCCAGTGGGTCTCTTCCAACCTGATTATTCTATGATCTAAAAACTGAAGGGGATTTAATCTCTGACCATCACGCTCCCACACCTGTGAATCCGGCGTTACTCCTCAGTAACGCCTCTTTAACAGTTCAACTCCATAAAAATATCCTTTTTAATATATTGATGTGAGACAATAGTGATACCCAGTGGCTGATTAAGTTAATTACAGTTGAGTAAATACCCCCTTGGTCATCTCCAGGGCTGCACCCCAAGGCCTGGCTCCCACTAAGGGCAGCCTGGAAGCAAGAGGGTGTTCAGTTCCCACTCATTCCTGGCACTCTCTCACCCGGAATTGCTGCTAGAAACCATTTTGGATTGAGAATCCAGCACAAGTTATACCTATTTTGCAAAGTCAAAACATTAGCTAAGGCAAAGACCAAATACTTTAATCATTCCAGCATGTCATTTGCATTTGCTTTGGCTAACAAACGCCAGAGAGATGTTACCAAACCCAAACCCAAATCCTGCTGAGGTCATGTTATGCTTTTTTTTCACAGCAATGTGCTGCACCTGGATATCAGTTTTAAAATGCAAACAGGTAGGTTTTATCAATTCGCAGCTGGAAAACCTGTGATTTCACAGGAGCAGAGGAACTTGGCTTAGCACGAATCAGGATTCAGGGCAGACCGTGCTGCAGCCTTCTGTGAGAAAGTTACTATTTGTTTTTCCATCAATATTTTTCCTTCCCAAGTACATTTAATTTGAAAGAATTAATGAACAGCAGAAACAAATCCCTGTATACCACAAACATCAGACAGCATATGGAGCAAGTCTTCTCAGGGTAAGCCAGTGGGTGAGGTTGGAATTTATCAAAACACGATAGAATAAACTACTTAATTATGTTAGGGTGATTGCCAGCATGCAACAATCCTAAAAGTAAAGAGCTTCTCAAAGTGGCCTGAGGGTAGTGGCTGTTTAGCATTTGCAGTTTTACCCATGCATTTCAGGAGTCTCCTGAACCTCATTAAGAATCTGGTGTTCCAGTGGGTTGCTTGTGTTCTGCTGGCGCTGACGAGCTTTGATGGAACGGCCCCAGAGCTGCCACGTCTGCTGTGATAGCTCTGAAGGGCCCTTGCCTCAGAGACGAGCACCGTGTCTCTCTATCATCCCAACTTGCCTTTTGGTATTAGTAACAACCCCCAGCATAACATGGAATACTCGTCCAAACCCTAGGGCCACCAAATTGTCCTATTTCAATGAGATGTAGAGCC
The DNA here is from genome assembly GCA_013389865.1 of Piaya cayana. NCBI lineage: Eukaryota > Metazoa > Chordata > Aves > Cuculiformes > Coccyzidae > Piaya > Piaya cayana. The sequence goes on along the minus strand of WAAB01024633.1, from coordinate 516,184 downwards.
CAAGGTGAAGCCGAGGCTCTGTGAAAAGCAAGCCAGCAGGGAAAGGAGTGATCAGGACATCACCTGGTTCTGCAGGAGCATCAGGAGAGGTCTTGTCTCCACCAAACTCCGCGTTCCTACAGCGCTCGCCTCCTCAAAGGATGCGGCACGCAGGCAGTTGTGCCTGGCTGTAGGTCACCAGGGCTCGGTCTCTGCTGTCTTACCATGAGCTGTAGTTGGGTTCCAGACTTGGCCCTTTCATGGCTCTTCTCCTGACCAACTGATGATGACCTGACCTGATGATTTCTGCCACAGGCAGAGTCAGAAATGATACATTTGTGTTTTCACTGATCGTGAGTCCATTTCATTGGGTGTTTAGAATGATCCCGTGTTCAGCCCCTGGACCTGCCCGTGAAACTTAACACCAAACACCAAGGGTCTTACTTAATTACAGGAGAGGTTTTGTTCCCACCAGCATAAACTGGAGAAAGGTCATTTCACTGCTGCGTTATTTACCTCCAGTTTTACTAAGGCTGCCTTTACACCAGCACTAGAGGTTAAATCCATTGTTATTCCCTACATGGCATGACTTTACTGAATGTTACAGTGCACAGTAGTCATTCAATCCAAGCAATAAGCAGATAAACCAGCAGCATGGGTTCTTAAAAGAGGAACAAAAAAAAAAGTAAAGAAATTAGAAAGTTTTCAATCCAGTAAGTCTGTCCCTGGAAGAAAAATCCCATTTGCCTTGTTTTGCAAAAGGCAATCAGTAGAAAAATGTTATGTAAACTGCTAGAAATACTATCTTCCTCATTTAGAATCATAGAATCATAGAACAACCAGGTTGGAAGAGACCCACCGGATCATCGAGTCCAACCATTCCTATCAAACACTTCCCATTGCTCTAAAATTAATAACCATCCTGTGCAACTGAGACAACTTCTTAGAATCACAGAATTACCAGGTTGGAAGAGACCCACCGGATCATCGAGTCCAACCATTCCTATCAAAAATACCAAGTGTTTAAAGATAAAAGCTTAGCTGAGTGGCCCTTTACCCCTAAAGCTGAGCCCTTAAGACCTGTGCCAAAGCTGATCGGGCAGCTACCCTGGGCGCCAGCTGCAGAGCCCAGCAAGTCTGTGTCTGTACGGCCGGGTGATGCTACAGGAGATGAAATCATTGAATGTCTGGGCTGTGCGGTGCTAACGGCTCTCCCAGTCCCAAACGGGTCGCAGACTCTCCAGCCTTTCACCTTCTGCAGCCACGGCCAGCGGGAAGGCAGCTCTTCCTCCCCTCCAGCTGAGCCGTGGGGTGTCTCCATCCCTTACAGCCCCAGCCCTGTGGTCCAGGATGGGGAGGACACCTCCCAAGGGCAGCTCGCTACCTGCACCCTCCTCCCCACTGCCAGAGCAACTCATCCACAGACAATTTTGCCTCCCAATGAGGGAGAGGGTGTTCCCAGACTTGGCAGCATCCCAGCTTCATGAACTTAGCCAGCGTTTCGCTGGTAGAGAGGAAAGCAGATCCCTTTCGGAACTCGCAGGCAGGAACGAGCTGCGTGTTCCTCGTGCCTCTTGGCAAGCTGAAGACAGTGGTTCGCAGCAGGTCGGGTCAGTATAAATAGATACAGCATATCTGTACAAAAAAAGCACACATGGCTCTGGCCTGGCAAGGTTTCTAATAAGATCTCCCACAAACTGCGTCATAATGTCAAGAGGGTTTTATTCCCTGTAATTGAACTGTGTTCTTGCCTGTGTTCTCCGTCCCGCCCTTCAGCGCTCCCCTCTCTGAAAATTCCTTTGTTCAGCCTAAAGAGACATTTCATTAAATAAGAAATAATTTCTGGGAGTGGTAATTACAGTCTCTTTCGGATGGATGATGTGTGGCTGTTCTGTTTTCCTTTCTGCTAGCGAAAACAAAGACAATCCCAGTGTCTCTCATGAGGTGTCAGCTCCAGCCACCCTTGCCACTGTGTAACTCAAACAGGTCGGTTTGGATCAGGTTGAATTTGTTGTACCAAATGTCTGAAGTGAGGCTGGCAACACTCATTGCCTGCATGACGATTGATGCTCCCGCCCTCAGCTCTGCTCATCTTGGAAAAAGGCTCATTTTTCGCACTGGTTCAAGTTGATCCTGTTTCTATTTCTGTCACTGAAAGCTCAGGGCATGGGAAGACAACGGCAACAATGTTCAGTGAAGAGGCAGAGCCCTGATCTCCTGCTGTACCCTACCTGCTTGGTGTCAGTGGAATCACACCCCTAAAAAGCACAAACCTGAATCGACTCCAAGGTGTGCTCTGACCATCTATTTATTGCTTATTTCTCAAGACACTGTAACCAGCCGCACATACAGGGGGAAGTGGGTTAACGCCACTTTTAGTTAATGAGACACTTCATCAAGGTCTGGTTTTCATCTACATTTCTTCTCCCACTACGTGCTTTGCGCTTTACTGAGCCCCTCACTTTACAAATCAAAGCAATTAGCAGGGTTGCTAACAAAGCTTGCCGAAGAGCAAAACTCATAGACATCATTGGACCCACGGATGCTCTCCTGTGCTGCATGCAAACTCTCACCCCATGGGAAGCTTTCTGGGCACTCTCGCCTAGACAGAGCTGCTTCCAGGCTCTCAGGCCAAGGAATGAGCTAGATTGGTCTCTGCAACTACCTGAAAGGAGGTTGTGGAGAGGAGGGAGCTGGGCTCTTCTCCCAAGAGACAGGGGACAGGACGAGAGGGAATGGTCTCAAGCTCCACCAGGGGAGGGTCAGGCTGGACATTAGGAAAAAAAATTACACAGAAAGGGTGATTGGGCAGTGTCAGAGGCTGCCCAGGGAGGGGGTTGATTCCCCTTCCCTGGAGGGGTTTAAGGGACGAGGTGCTGAGGGACATGGGTTAGTGATTGATGGGGATGGTTGGACTCGATGATCTGGTGGGTCTCTTCCAACCTGGTTATTCTGTGATTCTATGATTGCTGCGTACTAAAGCTCGCAGACTCAAATGCAGCAGCAGGGTGACTTACAGCAGTCTTGGACACAGTCCTGCTCAATTTTACGCCTCTAAGGATTTTGACCTTGGCCAAACCAGTTACAGTGCCAGCTTACACCAACAGCAGGTTGGCCCACAGCAACTGAGCCCCCCAGTATCTGCCTTGAACTGGTGGCGTGTTGCTGACTGATGTGTCGCTGGAGCAACAGTTTCTGGAGTCAAACACGAGTGCACCATATATATCATCAAAAGACTTGGAGCGTAGATGATGTATTAACATCATAACACCTGAGAACACACTAGCTTTAATGGTAGCAGACATCTGAAATGAAAAAACACTCATGGTGCTAAGTCAGGGAAAGCCCAGGGAAGTCTGGAGCCATTTTGTGCTTTCCAATCATGCACAAGCTGGTTAAGTGACAAGGAAAAAAATGAGAATTCCCCAGCAGCCCTTGGTGGAAGGGGAAGAAGGAGGTAGCATAGCACCTTGCAGCAAGCAGCTCTCTCCCCTGCAGGTCGTGCCCTGGGGCCTGGTGATGTGTGCAGGTTTTACTAAAAGAAGAGGCTTCTCTAAACTTCCCTGCCCTCCTCCCAAGCAGCCCAAGCCAGACAAACTGGTTTCCCCATTGTCAGCCCAGACAGCTACAGGCTGTGGTGTCAGGCAGTTTAATTCTTTCCTTCACACTCTTTCATCCCTGTCCCCTGTTTAAATCCGAAAGCTGCTGATCTGATGTGCCTTTCAAAGAACTGACATGACTGCTCAGAGAAAGAAGAGGGTCCAGCTTTCTTAGCTGTGGATTGCCTCCTGGTACCTTCCACCTTTGTTTAGAGACTGAAGATTCAGGGTCACTGCATCCATCTCAGCGAAGCACAGATGTAACCAGGGAGAAATTAAAAAACGCACCGCTGGGCTGCTGAAAAGACTGACAGAGAGTCAAACAGGAACACCCTGAGTGGCACTGCCACATCCATCCATCACACCCCCTCCTGCTTCAGTCTCCTCCAGTTGTCAGGAAACCTCACACCAGTAACCAGCAGCACTTAAACTATCTCAGCAAGTAAAGCCCAACTCCTCAAGGTTTCAGTATATTTATGCAATCCAGTCTGGCTCTGGGCCCACTCCAGCTTTATTTATCTACTGTCTGTGCTGTAGGCGATGAATTCATAGAGAAGGTATTATTAGAAGACAAGATGCATGAAGGGGAGGAAAAAAGTAAGCGAGAAGTCCAGTGGAACCAGGCTTTGCTGCGCTCCCAGCTCTCCTTGGAAGCAGCAGAGATGGAAGAACACACAACACACGTTTTTCACCTTCTGCTGTGCTTGTTTGCTGCAACAGCTCTCGAGAACAGGGATTCCCTCGAACAGAACACACTGGCACAGCCATCCTGAACATATAAACATCGTTTCTTTGTGCAGCCCTGCACGACACACAACCTTAGAATCCTAGAATCATAGAATCACCAGGTTGGAAGAGACCCATCGGATCATCGAGTCCAACCATTCCCATCAATCACTAACCCATGTCCCTCAGCACCTCGTCTACTCGGGCCTTAAACACCTCCAGGGAAGGCGAATCAACCACCTCCCTGGGCAGCATATTCCAATGCCTAATGACCCTTTCTGTAAAAAAACTTCCTCCTAATCTCTAGCCTAAACCTTGTCCAAGAAAACTCTGTCCTAAGCTCAAATTTCTGTTACCGTACTGCTGCTTGTAAAACACAGCAGTATATTCCACTAATTGCATCGACCCAATTAATTATGCAAGAAAGTATGCAAAATGAAAAGTAACTCCATGAAACCAGCCCATTGAAATTATCCTGGAACCTTAAATCACCATTTCCGCAACAATTAGAAGTTCCTTGAGGACCCTTTTAATGTGGGAAGGATTTTTGAGTCACTGTTTCATGTCACATTGTCAGAAAAAGCTGTTTCCTAGAAAGAAAACCACCTACAGAGACTGGAGAGTTGAATGGAAGTATTTACATTTCCAAGAAGCGTGCACTGAGAAGGGAAATACTCACAAGCCACCGCAACAACGGCTGTGTTAGAACTGCCTGCGCATGTCTTTGAAATGAAGAAGATACTGGATCAGAAAGCGTGATCACAGCAGTTAAGGATGGAAAAGTCAAAATAAAATCAGCCTTTGTATCCCTTGGTTATTTGCTGTGCTCTGACACCCTTTGGATTCCGGGAGTCCCATGGTTCAAAATCAAATTAAAGCTCGTGCTTTAATCCCCAGTCTGCCACAGCTACAATGCTGAACAGAGATGGTATGTTCCTACCCCTCTTTTTTGACAGTTAAATGGGGAAACGGGATGTTTGGGTTTGTTTCTGGGTAAGTTTAATGCCTGCATTCTTTACCTGGCTCTTAAGTGAAATGAGAAAAGCTCCAGCTAGAGCAAGGGGTACAATCCTGCCTATACACATTCCTGACTAGACATTATCTGATCAAAGCTCTTTGCCACAGAGCACAACCTGCCAAAGAAAACTCCTTTTATTACTCACTAATATTGTCTCCAGGCTACAAGCCATCTAGTTCTCACATAAAGCTAGATGGGTTTGTTTAAAAACAAGTTACCTCTAAAGTCGCCCTGCTTTAGGAGCAAAATATTCCCTCGGCTGCGTTAGTGCAGCAGCAGAATTGGAGTCACGCCTTTATACCTTACTAAGCTCACATTTCTTTCCTCTTCTCTTTCTATAAGCTCTGCACAGGGGGAAAAGTGCAGCGTAAGGAACTCGCATTGCTGGGGCCTTAGTAATATCCGTCAGTGAACCTGTAATTAGACGGGGAGTTGGATTAATCTTGCGCATTGCCCGAGGGACATTGCCAGCATCCAGCAAAACCTCTATTGACGAGGAAGGATTCCAAGCGTGCCTGGATGAAAAATGAAAGAGATGAAATATTTACTTGCTTTACTCTTCCCTCAACCAAGAAATACTTGAGACCCCAGCGGACTAAATCTGCTCACAGCAACCCCTGATCAGCCTTCTAAACCTCGTGGTTCCTCCTCAAACGCCCCTTCTAGCAGGTATTTCAGAGTCCTTGGAGCGGGATATTTTCAGACGGACACCTAAAACTCCAACGGTGTTAATGGAATGAGAGTCGTTAATGCAAACAAAGATATGGGTCAGTTGGGATAATGGAAGTCGCGGCCTTCTCATCCGACTACGTCATTCCTAGCTTACTTCTCATTAATCTGTCATCGAAGACGTGATTTATAGATGTGCTTTTTCTGTACGCTCCACCCTTCTTTCTTGGATGAGAGGGGATAAACAATCCTACACAGAGGTACACATTTTTTTCACATGAGTCTGTATGGAGAGGGATTTCTCTGGCCTATCACACACAGCCCAAACACCCTAAAAAAAAAAGCTTTCTTATTGGAAAGGCATTTAAGAAAAATCAGTTATGTGATTTCTATGACATTTAGCTGCCATTTTCATCACTTTTTGTGACTATTCATCTTTTTATCCTCACTCTTTTTGTAGTTGTCTACATTATTAGAGTGATTTGATCACCAAAACCAAGAAAAAGGAAGACACAGGATAGAAATTGCCCACAATCCTTTCCATACTTTTTCCTACTTTCAAGAGAAAGCAGTCATGATGTTTTTTTAGGAATATGGAGAGCAGAGCAGAGATAACTTGGCGTTTTCTCCTTTGAGGGTTCCTATTGTGTTTCTGAGGCAACTGTAGGTATCCTTGAGAACCCTCTATCCTTCAGCTACTACTTCTCCGGTTCTCCTTTGGCTTGCACTGAGCAAGAACCTCACCCCACCAGTGTGAATTAACACTGCTTACATTCACTAATTATCAAATGTGACGAGCCTGACGGCACAAGCTGCAGATGACAACAAGGCATCTGGGTTAGTCTTGCGCAGCACTGCTTAATCCAGGGAAGAATTTAAGTATACTCTTAACTTTAAGCTAGCAAGTAGTTTCATTGATACAAATGTGACTCTACAAGATAATTAGCATTAATTATGCACCTAAGTGCTTTGCATATCAAGGCCAAACTGTTCTGCAGCTTGGAGGCTTGAGACCGCAGGCTCTGAGCCACCCATGCTTCTCAAAACTCCTTCCTTGCATGTGGCCAACACCACTGACAGGGGATTGTTCAGCCACATTAACATTATTCATTACTAATTTTCAAACACTAACAAGCGTGAATGCCATATCTGTTAGGGCTCAGAGAAGAAATCCAACCTGCCTACTGCATTTTCCCTGAGGGAATCCCACCCACTATGTCACAACCATCATTTTCAGCATTTAACTTTTCATTTGGGGGGAAAAAAAAAAGCGGCTGCCACAGAAATGAATGGAGCCCAATGTGTCCCGGTGCGTATCCCCAGCACCACGGGGCAGCGAGCTCTGCAGCTGAACCACGTCTATGACTGCAGCACAGCACTTAGTGACAGCTGAACCAAAATGGGCCGATCTAATATTCCACGACAACTACTTTCCCTCTAAGAAATGGCAGGTTCGGGAATCAGCCCCTTGTAGCAGTGAGCTGGGGCAGCTCCCTAAAGCAGGGAGAGAGAGAGTGGTGGGATTACTCCAGCCAGTAAAAGGCAAACTACATTTACCAGTCCCTTTACCAACACTATTAGAATTTAACCTCGGGCTTCACACTTCTTAGCCCAAAGCCCTTTAGCCAAAGCACTGTGCTGCTCCACTCTCGACTGGGACTGCTCTTCCCAAATGATCAAGTAGAATGGGCAAGGGTGTATGTTATCATGGCATGGATCTACTTTAGGCTGAGCCTCTGTGGAAGATCTCTGCTCGAAGAGGATGCAGAGCCAGCAGGAAATATCTGAGTATTTCCAAGAGCAGGTGTGGCTCATAGAATCATAGAATAACCAGGTTGGAAGAGACCCACCGGATCATTGAGTCCAACCATTCCCATCAATCACTAACCCATGTCCCTCAGCACCTCGACCACCCGCCCCTTAAACCCCTCCAGGAAAGGCGAATCAACCCCCTCCCNGCTCTTCTCTGGACTCGCTCCAGAGCCTCACCATCCTTCTTGTGCTGAGGAGCCCACAACTGACCCCAGGATTCAAGGAGCGGTCTCACCAGTGCCGAGTCCAGAGGGAGAAGGACCTCCCTGGCCCTGCTGGTCACACCATTTCTGATCCAAGCCAAGATGCCATTGGTCTTCTTGGCCAAGAGTGGGATTTCCTACCCATTCCTCCTCATTTCAAATCTCCCTTCCAAGCCAGCCCCCGAAAGCAGCCAACCTCTTCCCATAAGAGGTACTGACCAAAAGAGAAGCCTGATGGCCCAACTCCACAGAGCTCCTATTGTCTGGGAAGTGAACGGTGCAGCAAATATAAGCAACTCATCAATTCTGGGATTTCAGCAAGCACGTCCATGATAAGCAAACCTAACAAAGGCTCATTTTCCACTTGTCTGGCTCCCAGTCGTTCTCCAGCCCCCTTTCCCCGTGCGAATCTCTGATGTTTAATAAAAGGCGAGCTGCTTGGTCCTAACAGGGGCTCCCCCATTCATTCCCCCGCCACCTGTTTGCCCCAGACCTGCAGGAACAAATCCCTCTTTGAGATCTTCGCCCTTTTGATAAATCTGGTTGGAATTGGCCAGCGAATCCAAAAGCTATTAGACACACACACACTCCCAGAGGCAGCGCGATCATCTGAGGCTCATTTCCTTAGGATATTAGGTAAAAAATGCCTAGTCGAAAGCTTTTTGATGTTCGGCGCAACTTGCTCCATTTCCTCATTCTGTGTGAAATGCCAGCGAGAACCAAAGACATCACAAGTAAAAGCCCGTCCCCAGAAGACTGTTATTAGCCTTGTTTCTAAGAGCAATTCTTGGCCGCGTATCAAAACAGAACCTCCTCCCCCGCCGGGGTTTGCTCACCCCATGCCGATCTGTGGGTGGCATCTCTTGATGATCATTCTCCGCGAGCCCGGCTACCGATGTTGCCGATGCCGGGTTGCGTATTTTTAGCTCGCTGCTCGAGTCGGAAGATTAACGCTGCCGCTCCTATCGCTCCCATTGACTCTTCTGTGAGCCTGGCCATCAGGGGGAACATTCCGCTGGTTTAGCAATAATGTTACATCAAGATTTTTCTCTAGATAAATAAATCAATTTAGAAAGGGCCACGCTCAGCCTTTGATACACACGGGGCTTTAACTAATCCAGACAACCAAAGTTATTAAGAGGAAATGATGGAGGCGTTTAGTTTTAACAAATAATGCTAAACCTCCAGAAAGGTGGTAAAACCACCTTTCTGGAGGTTTAGCATTATTTGTTAAAACACTAGCAGGACTCGTCGCTCTGGTCACGTGAAATGCAGCCACCACGGCACTAGCACAGCAGGCAAGATGGAAAGAGAAATGAAAACAAAACCTCCAGTTAGCTAGATAGGGTCTTCTTCTGGACAGAAGCATGACGTGAAATGAAATGTTGCTGCTGGTCCAGCACAACTCGTTGCAGAGTTATTGTCCGTGCTAGAAGGGAACGCACAAATCTGGATGAGGTGCTGAGGGACATGGGTTAGTGATTGATGGGAATGGTTGGACTCCATGATCCGGTGGGTCTCTTCCAACCTGGTTGCTCTATGGTTCTATGAAATGTTGTTATTGAGAGGTCGTTTGAGACAGATTCCACTCGTGGTCAAGCCCTTAGACAGACTCTGAAGAAGCCTTTAATTCCTGCTGTCAGGCATGGGTTTAGATATTTAGCTCTAAGGTAGCTAAACTCTAAGCCTGTTCCTAGCAGAATTACTGGAAGCTGCTAACCCCAGAGCCATGAAGCAAGTGCTGATCCAAGAACCATACCTCAGCTCATTTCCCATTCAAATCCCTCCTCCTGGGAGATGCTGAGCTCTCTCTGTTCTCATTGCTTTCACCGGGAACCGAGGCTGCCTGGCAGAATACAGGATCAGACCTGTACAGTCGCAAACTGCTACAGTACCTGAAGAACCAGCTTTAAAACGAGGAGCACAGAGCCTCGCTCTGAGCTGGGAGCAGTATCCATAGAGGGAGGCAGCAAATCCACGCTCCAGTTAATTATATTAAATAATACCTTCTAGTAGATGCACAGATTGCTTTCTCCACCACAGCTACCACCTCCATGCCAGTTATGCTAAATATTGGTTTCTTTTCAAAGGCGGAAGCGAAAAATAACATTCAGTTGAAACTGCAGGAAGAAACTTAAGTGGGCAGAGGGTAATTATCTGAGCTCTGAGCTGGAATCCTACCAAGGGACTGGAGCAGAGAACCCCTGCTCTGGCTGTTAAGGATCACGGGAGTGTTAAATACAGGCAAAGCAGATCTGGAACTCTGTGTGCTGTCTGAGAAGGCAACACTTTACTAGGGCACGTAGTGATAGGGCAAGGGGCTTTAATTTGGAAGGGGGAAGATTTACATTAGACATTAGGAAGAAATTCTTCACGCTGAGGGTGGGGAGGCCCTGGCCCAGGCTGCCCAGAGCAGGGGTGGCTGCCCCATCCCTGGAGGGGTTCAAGGCCAGGCTGGATGGGGCTTGGAGCCCCTGATCCAGTGGGAGGTGTCCCTGCTCATGGCTGGGGTGGGACTGGATGGGCTTTGAGGTCTTTTCCAACTGAAACCGCTCTACGATTCTATGACCTCTTTCAGCACAGCATTTTCAGAACAGTCTTTGTTTTCCCATTCTCTGTCTTACTGAAAAGGCAGAACTGTGCTTTTCAGATAACCGCACCGCAAATGGAGAAATATTAAACCACAAAGATCTATTTCAAATTAACATCAGCGATCTAGCTTAAAGCCACAAAACCAAGGAAATGCTCCAGAGCAGCTCTCTCCACCATAACTCAGTGCACGTTGCATGCAAGATAAGAAAGCAGCACTTTTATTTGGTAAACTCCAAACCCACCTTTTGGGAGACCTCTCTGTATCTCCCGCAGCTGCAGCACAGACAGTCGAGGTGGGCGGATGCAACCGCAAACCTGAAATTTCCCAGCTTTCATTTTTAATTCAGTTCCTTAAAGTTCTTGGAGGGAAGGGAAGGGATGGGCTTTGGGGTTGGTGTTTTGGGGTTGGGTGGTGTTTGTTTTTTTTTTGTTTCTCTGCCAATTTAAACTTCTTTTTACTATGCTCAGTGCTATGTTTAGGCCTCTCTCCAAAGATCGTCTCCCAAAACTTAAGAGACAATTTTATTACTGCACAGAGGAACTTCAAAAAGGGATCTGATAGTGGGGGACTTTTCAACTTTGCTTAATGAAATCTAATGACTCGAACTTGCAACTAGACGTATTCGACCTTACATTAAGATGTAATCTTGCTGTGAGGGTAATGACATACTGGAGCAGTTTCTCATGAAAAGTAGCCTCGCTATTGCTCAGAAATGTTACACCGCAATCAGATATCGCTCCAGAAAACAGGATCTAATTTGGGTCTGTGTGAAGGTCTAGGGGTTGGAAGCAGACGGAAAGGAAAGGCAATGAGGTCATCCAAGATGGGTATTTATCTGGGGTTTAGGACTGGCCAAGTCCGTATCACCCCAGGTATCGCTGTCCTTCCCTGCCCCAAGAAGACGGCTGCTCCTGTTGCTCTCAGTGCTCCAACCCCCATCCCACGCTTCCACGGTTTTGGCAAGAGACGGAAAGCAGCATTTCCTCTGATGGGTGGTTCAGGGAGAGGGGAGTCCTCTGGGCACGTCTAACCGGAGTGTTCCTTAATGCTTGCTGGTCACCAAAATCTCATTAGACTCCTAAAGGCAGAGTCCTCTCCTTTAGCTGTTCTGGCAATGCATCTGCTCTAAGGTCTCCTTGGAGTCTTCTCTTCTCCAGGCTGAACAACCCCAGCTCTCTCAGCCTGGCCTCATAGCAGAGCTGCTCCAGCCTTCTGATCATTTTTGTAGCCTCCTCTGGATCTGTTCCAACAGCTCCGTATCTTTCTTACGTTGAGGATTCCAGAATTGGACACAACACTCCAGATGAGGTCTCACAGGAGAGGAACAGAGGGGCAGAATCTCCTCCCTCACCCTTCTTTTGATGCAGTCCAGGACACGGTTGGCCTCCTGGGCTGCGAGTGCACATTGCTGGCTCATGTCGACCCGCACAGCTCAGCCCAAACTGCCCGTGACTGAGGGCTGGGCCGGTTCTTTCAGCCAATATGCAAAGTGAAAGAGAAAAGCATAAGGTGCTGTTTTGTTTTTCCAATTTGTAACTATTAAATAAATACAAAATATATAAAACACTTGGAGTTCTCTGCAAAGGAAATTACCCTTACATGGATTTATGAAGTGTTTTAAAGCTGAAAGAATGGAAACCAGCAGAATAAAACCAACCAAGTCCAAAAACAAGGAAAAAGAAGAAATAAGTCTAGGGTGAAGGATGAAAAAAGAAAACTAATTCAGGACTCTCCATAGAGCAAGAGCCCAGCAGCAACATCTCTGCCTTCAGATCTAGCAGTTCATCAGAGCTCCTGGGATTTCTTTTACAAACAAATACGAGGACAACTGCCAAAACATTTACATTAAAGCACTATTTCTAACAAAATAACCGAGTCAGCTCCTATTCTGAAAGGGCTGAATTAGATTTTGCAGGAATGTGTGGAGAAGAGTCAATATAATGCATAAGTGGGGACTGTGCATGTAACAAATTAATGAAAATAAATGTCTGAAACATTTATCAAAATCAGATCATTCCTGCAAAAAATTTCAGTGCTGGTGCTGCCCATGCTGGTTCAGCAAGAGAAGGCTTGGAGATGTTCAGAGATCACTACGTCATTAAGGTTGGAAAAGACCTCCAAGCTCACCCAGTCCAAGCGTCAGCCCAACCCCACGGCGCTGACTGAACCACGTCCCCAAGGGCCACAAGATGACACCCCTGTACCTGCAGGTGGAGGAGGAGCAGTGCTAGTGGCACTCTGCTGCTCCACTGGCTCCCCTGATGCTGGTAGGTGAGAAGCCCATAATTTTCACCATTCCTCACTCTCCTGACTCTTATAGAATCATAGAATCACCAGGTTGGAAGAGACCCACCGGATCATCAAGTCCAACCATTCCCATCAATCACTAACCCATGTCCCTCAGCACCTCGTCCACCCACACCTTAAACCCCTCCAGGGAAGGGGACTCAACCCCCTCCCTGGGCAGCCTCTGACACTGCCCAATCACCCTTTCCNCTCCTCCAGGCAGTTCTCCAGCCAGATTTCTAGTCTGTAGCACTCCTTTACCTGCAGACCCTTGTAGTCACTCTTCTCTCTGCTTTGCTGGATGTAGAAAGGTAGAAAGACTCTCATAAATTTTAATGAAGAGAAAAGGAAGTAGGGAAGGGAGGAACGGTCACGGAGGCTCCACAAATCACACACAGCCCCCAGCATAGGAGGGCACGTCATCATTTTCTGAACTGCCTGCAACTGAGCTTAGAGCTTCTGATACTGTGAGAAAGGAAAGGGCCAAGTCAGGATCCTTCCTTAAAGGAATTAAAAAGAAGAGCTGGACGCAGGCAGGAATGTCTTCCAGTCACACATGCCATTAGAAGGATCCGATAAATCTTGGCCTGGATTTATTTGAAAAGGAAAATTCACATAAAGACACTCCCTTGATCAACATAGCTTGAGTGGCTTATCTTTAAATCAAACCCAAAAGCTTCAAGGCACACATCTTTGAAATCTGAGCTTTAATGGCATTAAGAGACTCCGAGACCACCAGTTTCAGGCTCAGACCCTGAAAAGCAGGACTTGAACCAAACTGGTTGATTGTATCCAGAACAGCATTTTTGTTTTCAACTTGGGGGAGGCTGGAGAGCGAAGGGTCAAGCCGGACTGAGATTTATTTACTGGCACTGAAAAGTAAACACCAGGCATTATACTGATAACAACCTGGCCCTGACAAAGGCCATCAGCAAGGCACATTCTTGAGGAGGAAGAGTTTGGGTGGCTGTATTTCTGCTTTGCTAAGAGGTAGACAGAAAGCAATCGCATTCTTGAGAAGTACAGACAGGGCTGGGAGAGAGCTGCCCTGTGTTCAAACTGGCAGGAGATGCTGGCAGGGCAGGGAAAGCACAAGGGTGGAAAACGGCTGCAGCCCAGCAGAGGCGGGATCCAGGCTCTTCTCTTTAGCAGCCTCCCCTCTATTTCCCTGCTTGATATGAACTGGACAACAACTCCAGTCTCCAAAACCCACTAGAGAAAATGAATGACTGATTAGAGAGCTCAGCTAGCCTCACGGCAGAGCTTCAGTGAGAGAGTTTGGGGGTCATCTGCTTTTACACACAGTTACACTCTTCTGTAGTATCCATCCATCCATCCATCCATCCATCCATCCATCCATCCATCCCGCTGGCACAAGCAGGGAAGAAGCTCATTCCACAAAGTTATTTCAAGGAAAAAAACAATCTGTGTAGGCTCAGAACAACGAACCGGGAAAGACTCCAGCATGGAAATAAAATAAGCTTGAAAATCCTTAAACTGGGAGGCCTGGGAAGAACAGCACAGACCTTGGCAGTGGGGGTGTTCCTGGAGGTTCAGCCCCATGCGAGGCCACAGCAAGTGCTGGAAGCACACAAAAAAACTGCCCTCGCTGCCCTCTCTTGATGCTGACACTGCTTTTCAGGACTCAAAATGTTTTCCTAGCCCAGGAGCTGTTAATGAGAATCAGGCACCAAGCCCTCCTGCGACAGGCAGGCTGCTCCACTGCATCTCTACACTCTGGATTTCATTCTTCCACCGTATTTAATCTTTAATATTTCTGAAGGGCATTTAACACTCCTTAAAGGCCGTTTAATTTAAAGACTATTAATAGCACTAAAATTTCCTGTTATCAAGTGTACCAAACACCGAGAGACTGAGGAGCCTTCTGAAGACCCTTGCTCAGGCACAACTTGATGACGCAGTGGGTCTCTTCCAACCTGGTTATTCGATGATTCTGGGATTTGATGATTCTGTGATTCTACAATTCTATGATTCTGTGATTCTATGATACTGAGGATCTGATTTTCCAACGGGAGCATCAGGAAGATAGCGAAGCGCTGTACTAGAGCTGCTGTAACAGACGCTGTCAGTAAGCAGGGTGAGCAAAAACACACAAAAAGGACCCTCAAGAGCCCTCCTGCCTGGAAATTGAGTTTTGGATTAGAATAGAGGCATTTTTCTCGGACACAGATATAAATGGCAGGGTAGAAGGCCCTGCAGCCCTTCTGCGTGAGGGCACAGCCGCGTGCAGAAGACTGAAAAATCACTATTTTCTTAACTATGCAGCTGTAGGGAAATTTCTTATGTTCTCATCCTAGCCTGCTCCCCTTTACTTTTGGATTTAATTGTTTACATTAGACCAACTTTCAAGCAAAAACACTAAGAGGTTTCAAATGTTTAATTCTCCTAGAGCAGGGCCATGGCCCACTGAATGCTCTTTGCTGCCACGATCTTTTTATCTGCCTCATATTTCTGATTTTCTTCATTTTACGGAACCTTAACGTATAGCACGGTTTGACAAATTTACATCTCAAATTACTCTGAGAATAAGCACAATTTAACATTTTGTACATTATTTGCAGATTTTATTAACATTTGATGACAATGTCTCTTGGCCAGGAGCCCGGAATGCACAATGCACCTGTCAAAAATGAAGAGGCCTTTATCCCCCTTGCTTTCCATGTCACGTCTACATTAATCATCACATATTGCCTCTTTTTTTTCTTTCTTTTACGACAAAGAAACCTAAATACTGGGTTTGGACTGAGAGCTGCTGAAGTTATGTATGGGCACCTGACAGATGGAACCGCGGGCCATCTGAGTGGGCTTGCTGGGTCTCACCAGTACCTTAAAGCTTGCCATCCTTTTTGGATTGAAACAGAGGAGAATTTAGCTAGAGGGGGCAAAAACCTGGGAAAAGCAGTGGAGTATTAGTAGCAGAGACTTCTGCATGGAGGAGCAGCAGCTCTCCTGGCTGCTGATCTCAAGGGCTGCATTTTGTCACAATTCCGTATAGAATCATAGAATCACCAGGTTGGAAAAGACCTTTCAGGTAGTTGCAGAGAGCAATGAGGTCTCCCCTCAGCCTCCTCTTCTCCAGGATAAACACCCCCAGCTCTCTCAGCCGTTCCCCATCAGGTCTGTTCTCCAGCCCCTTCCCCAGTTTCCTTGCTCTTCTCTGCACTCGCTCCAGAGCCTCAACATCCTTGTGCTGAGGGGCCCACAACTGACCCCAGGATTCGAGGAGCGGCCTCACCAGTGCTGAGTCCAGAGGGAGAAGAACCTCCCTGGCCCTGCTGGTCACACCGTTTCTGATCCAAGCCAAGATGCCATTGGCCTTCTTGGCCACCTGGGCCACTGCTGCCTCATGGTCAGTCACATTCAACCAACAACCCCAGGTCCTTCTCCCCCAGGCACTTTCCAGCCAGGCTTCTCCCAGTCTGTAGCTGCTCAGGGTTGTTGTGCCCCAAGTGCAGGACCCACCATTTGGCCTTGTTGAACCTCATCCCATTGGTCTCAGCCCATGGATCCAGCCTGTTCAGATCCCTTTGGAGCCTCCCGACCCTCCAGCAGATCCAGCTCCCACCCAGCTTAGTGTCATCCGCAAACTTGCTCAGGGAGCACTCGATGCCTCCATCCAGGTCATTGATGAAGACATTGAACAGGGCTGGACCCAGCACTGAGCCCTGGGGAACCCCACTTGTCACTGGCCTCCGTATCGTTCTCCAAGAACATTCTACCAAAGCTGCTAAGAGGCAGTTTTCTAACCTTTGCCTAGCGCAGGCACTGGGCACTGTCCCATTTTATTTGTGGGGTTCAGCTCTGCAGAAGTCTAAGCCTGAAGAAAAGCCGTCGCCAATGCACTGGGCTACCACAAGTCCTACATGGAGCCTGTGAGGTCAGGCAGAGGCACGGCTGGGATCTGCAGCACAGGGAGCTCATTCCAGCTAGTCCCTGCTGAGAAAGAAAAGGAGGCACTGCCTCATTGCGCACTATCCGAGAGACAGGTGCTGTAGGTGAAATATGGAAAGCAGCGGGAAGAAAAACCTGTGCTGTTTCAACAATTTTTTGGCTACGGAGACCACACGGCAGCATCCACTGATATGGAAACACCCCAAGGCATTTTTTTTTCCCCCCTGGGTTTCTCCAAAATAATAAAGGCAGCGCTGACAGGTGACAGGCTGCAGTCTTCCACACTGAAAGATGAACGAAGAAAATAACGATGCCAAGTCGAGCTGCATCTCCTTCAGAGCAACGGAGGTAAAGGAGCGAGAGCGCCTGCACAAAAGGCCAACACGAAACAGGGAGCCTCTCTGTTTAAACACACAATTGCTCTTTATGATCGTGGGTATTGACGTTTCTTTTTGAACACTTACGATGAGCTTTTAATATTAAAAAAAATGCAAAGCTGAGAGTTAGTCCCACCAACTGTCAATATAAAAGAAGCATTTCTATTTGCTTTAGCCAGCAGCGTGTAGGAATTGAATATTATTAGTTAATGTTTCATCTTTTGACCCTAAAAATCCCAAGATGTATTTGTGGTTGTGGAAAGCTCAACCTCAGCTCCTCTCCTTAGGGACCTTCACTGGTACTAGATCAGAGCGGTGGATTTTCCCCCTCACTTCACACGCCTGCAGATATTACCAGACGGGCTCTGGTAACGGAAAATCTCCGATCTGTCCTTCATCCGCAGAGGGGATCGGAACTTGGCTGTGTTCCCCATAACACTGCTGGGTAACAGAGAAGAGAGCTCCCTTCTTGCCCCTTCAGATCAGTAACCACCTCTGCTTCCCCTGCCCATCTCCCTTTCTCTCAGCATTTTACTCTCCTCGTGATTTTTTACTCTCTCTGGACGCTGCCAAACTACGTTCTGTATAAATGTTTAAGGAAACCTCAGTTCTGTTTATATACATACATATAACAAAATGAAGTAGGTAGCGCAAAATAAACTTTCCCACTATCCTTATAAATCTGTCTAGTTTCAGAAAATTGTTCTGCGTGGGAGAACAGTGAGGTCACTCTAAAGCCCTCACTGCCAAACCCCTTTGGCAATCCTTCCCACCTTCTTGTCCTCACTCCTCTGCTCCCCTTCTCCACTCTGTTCTGTCATCATTCCTGTTGTTCCTTTATTCATTTTCATACTAATTCAGTGCACCTGGAAGGAAACACGCACAATGGCAAGTGAAACAGCAATAATGGAGACTGTAAAGACTGTGGGCCCAGGTGGCCAAGAAGGCCAATGGCATCTTGGCTTGGATCAGAAACGGCGTGGCCAGCAGGGCCAGGGAGGTTCTTCTCCCTCTGCACTCGGTACTGGTGAGACCGCTCCTCAAATCCTGGGGTCAGTTGTGGGCCCCTCCCCACAAGAAGGATGTTGAGGCTCTGGAGCGAGTGCAGAGAANGGGACAGGGGACAGGACGAGAGGGAATGACCTCAAGCTCCACCAGGGGAGGGTCAGGCTCAACATTAGGAAAAAATTCTTCACGGAAAGGGTGATTGGGCAGTGTCAGAGGCTGCCCAGGGAGGGGGCTGAGTCCCCTTCCCTGGAGGGGTTTAAGGTGTGGGTGGACGAGGTGCTGAGGGACATGGGTTAGTGTTTGATGGGAATGGTTGGACTTGATGATCCGGTGGGTCTCTTCCAACCTGGTGCTTCTATGATTCTATGATTTTGTCCTGAACGGAAGATCTTGTCTTACTGATCAGCGCAACAGAGTTCAGATCAGGAGTTCCAGGAGCACTACAAAAAGTAAGATATCTAAAATACATACATACATATACATACATATAGACAACTCCTTCTTAGCAGGTTTCCATTCTTAAGTGTCTCCTGGAAGAGCAGGGCTCCAGGCCCACGTTCCGTAAATCCCATTGCATAACTAACACTGCTGAAGGCATAACCAGCCTTTTGCTGTGCTATCACAGAACAGAGCCAATAAACTAAAACAACACTCATGAAATCCCTTACCCAAGAGGAGCTTTCCCAGCCTTGTTTCACTAGAAGAATGGCATTCCACTCTGATCCCCAAAAGCAGCGATCAGGCTGCACTATTAATAACTGAACTTCAGCAGTTGCAGTTCCACAGAAAAACATGCACTGAGGTTCTCTTAAAAAAATTCCCCAGCTAGCAATGTAGGGAAAAATATGTGTAATACCCCGATAGAACTGACAAGAAAAACAGAGAAAAAGATTTATAGAGTAAATTCATTACGCTTTCAACTCGCATTCCATCGTTCTGGAGTCCAACTCAAATTACTGTATGAAAGCTCTTTCTCATGGAACCAGATGAAATTTAAGATTACTTTTAATTACAAAGGGTGTGGGAGAATGTTTTCATGGGAGACAAATACCTCTACACCTCTTACCAGTGTGGATTTAAGAGGTTCACAACAAACAGAAACTGATTTACGAGCATTGGGGCATCATCGTGTCAGGCTGCAGCATGGCCTGAGACTTAATTTCTTTACTTTTACTGCCACGTATATATCTTTGGCAAGTTCTAATTGGAAATTAAAATGGCAGAACTTTTATGGGAGGAAAGTTTATTACTACTAATGGTTTTCAAAACTAGGCTACAGAAAAATATTAACCCTGGTGATGATGTGTTCTTTTTAATTTAAATGTAGTTGCGTTTCAATAACTTTTTACATAAATCATGGGACTGCCGAATTGTTTCTCCAGTTAATCAAATATATCCTGTTTATTGAATAAATAGTGGTTCCAGCCTTGCTTTTAGTTGGGTATGAACAGTTGTATACAAGTTATTATCTCACATGTGGGTTGCAACCCGTCTTTTTATCAAGATTGTCCGAGTTTGCAAAAAAAAACCCCTTTCTGCTGTGACCCTGCCAAGCTTTAGCCTCCTCTGCTGAAGCTTTCCATGCTACACAGTGATTTTTTTTTCCCTAACCAAATGGTTAAGCAACTTCAGAGGAAAATGGCTAAAGCAAAGGAATAAAACACCCTAGCGAGCTGTCACTAGAGACAGATAACACAATACATGTGCCCGGGGGTCAGCTGTAGGTTAACTGTGACATCACTGAGCATCCAAGCACTTGACTTTGCAGAAAACTAACCGTCTCCTTTTAAGGCAGCTCGTGTTTGTACGTAACGAGAACTGAGCATGTGCCCGCTTGCCGAGCGGTTATTCACACACATTCACGCCCGGCTATAACTGATACAGGAATAAATGAAATGCACCAAAATGCAAACATACAACTTCTGCACACGCAGGCACAGAGCATCCTTCCTGGAGGTGTGGATGCTTTGCATATGGAAGAGAGATAAAAAGGAGCAGCGAGCAGAAGTTGATGAATTATCAATTGATGTGCAATTTAAACTCTATTTCCCTTTTTCACTGNGACATGGGTTAGTGATTGGTGGGAATGGTTGGACTCGATGATCCAGTGGGTCTCTTCCAACCTGGTCATTTTATGATTCTGTGATTCTGCTTAGAGACATAAATACGACTGCACTCTGCTTTGGGACTCTGGGAGTGGCAGAGGGTACGCTAGGAACTGACGCCAGCACAGAAAGGTGACAGCAGCTCTGCTGAGACAGGTATTGGGGCTCGACACCTCGCAAGGGTTCGCTGCAGCTTGGGTTGGGAGGGCTACGAGAAGGGGTTTGAGGGCTATGAGAACAGGGCTTAGAGGGTTGTGAGAACAGGATTGTGAGGGCTTCGAGAACAGGCTTTGGAGGGCTATAAGAACAGGGTTATGACAGTTCTGGAAAGACCTTAAAATAAAATTTAAAAAAAAATCAGGTCTATTATTGCTTTTTTCAAATTCAACGGGAAGGAACAAAAAACCAAAAGAAAGTGAAATGCTCTGAGTGTGATTGGTGCTGCCCCAACCCTAACCTGGCCATTGCGTGCCAGAACTTATCTCTGTGCATCAAACGTTACTGATCACCGGGGCTTGTAAATACCAGTATCCAGACGAAATTCTGCAGACAACCTTCTTCCTCTCTAATTTCTGCCTCCATCCTATTTTCAGCTGATACAAAAGGGTGGAGAAGAGCTGTAGAAAACAGCACAATACAATTATCGGGTCATTAGATCCAGCACAAGTCGCTGCTGGCACGGTGTCTCCCTCTGTGAGTGCTACCTGCCCCGTACCAGCACCACAGTCCTCCCCCAGAGCTGAGATCCAGAGCAGGGAACCGATCCAGCTGAAAAATAACCGAACCAATAAAATGGTAACGTCAGCACAGGAGAGAGGAACAGGGATGAAGAGCAATAGGCGGCCCGGCCTGGGAGGATGGAACCTCCCTTCTCAGCAATACAGCAGACATCTGCCAGGTTAAAGTAACGATGGAAATACAAATTAAGAGTTGTTAAATCACTGCAGGCCTCTGTAATGGGTTCCTTTATACATGTACACTCAAATTTGCTTTGCAGGTCCATCACGAGTTCCTCAGTTTTGCTGCCGAGCCTCTAAAGGCATTCAGACAGGATGAAAGGCTGCTCGTTCAAAACATTTTGCACAAGCTAATTATAACTTCAGTGCTGCCTTTCAGAAAAGAACTAACAAGATCACGTGCAGAGGCACAGGTTCTTCAGGTTAAGAGTCATTTTATAACCCTACACTATCAGAGGATTGGATCTAGCTTTCAAGAAAACGCATTTCATGCTGTTGTACTTGTGAAAGGAGCATCCACTTGTTTAGGGCAGGAATTTAAGGCAGGCAGGCAGGCTCTGCCATACACTGATATGACTTTCAGAAGCCACATCCCTAAATAAAAGGCATTAAGATGAATTAACATTAAGAAATTGCTAGTGTCAACCAAACTATCAAATTGAACTGATGTCGAGGTGAGCACAAGCCAGTACAGGGGACTATTTGTTACTCTGCTTGCAAGATAGATTTTTTCCTTAACTGACATGTTGATGTTATTCTAACTTCAATTAATTTTCCAGCCAAGAACTAGATCTGCTTTAGCACTAACTGCAGCTTAGCTGGTATCTCGTGTGAAGCTGTATGTGTGTCCAGTTACCATTTTAGACTGGTCAGCGGCCTCTTTCCAGTGTCGGTACCTCCAGTACNATCTCCCCTGGCGGAGGTTGAGGCCATTCCCTCTTGTCCTGTCCCCTGTCACTTGGTAGAAGAGCCCAGCTCCCTCCTCTCCACAACCTCCCTTCAGGTAGTTGTAGAGAGCAATGAGGTCTCCCCTCAGCCTCCTCTTCACACGTGCAAGGAGACCATGTAAGCTCACAAGTTAGAATTCCCTTATTCTCAGATATTCCTGGAGACTGGATGGGGTCAAAAAAAACCTGGTCACTAACTGTTAAGCTCCTAGCTTGAAATACTTTTGCTTGAAAATTGCTTGCTTGTGTCACTCTTCACTTGTTGCAGAGTAATCCTCCTACTTACAAGCACCTAAATCACTGAGCTACTGGAATAGGAGAGAGGCAGCTGCTCAGCGATGAGTGAGGGGCAGCCTGCGCCGCTCAGCCCTGCGACCATCAGCACCATCTCATGCCCAGAGGACTCTCCCCGCAGAGTTGTCACCAGCAGTCATTTCCCCACTTGCAGAAGAGCCCAGCTCCCTCCTCTCCACAACCTCCCTCAGGTAGCTGCAGAGAGCAATGAGGTCTCCCCTCAGCCTCCTCTTCTCCAGTGTGCCTGGGGCCCACCAATCCTTGATGATTATTTAATTATCAGTGTTGGTTACATCACCTCCTCAGCCAGCCTGACAGGGCTCCTGGCTACAAGTGCTGGAGCTGTAGCAGTTGCTGCAGGAATATAAACCATCTCAGTACTGCTGCAACCTCAAAAAATAACATGCAACTTTTTTTTATATATATAGAAACAGCTAATTGGGAATTCCCTTTTGCATTGCAGCAGCCTGTTCTACCACCCCCATCAACAACTTTTAACAATTTTCCTTAATTTTCCACCAGCACTCTTTATTTCAGAAATATCATAGAATCATAGAATCATAGAACAACCAGGTTGGAAGAGACCCACTGGATCATCGAGTCCAACCGTTCCTACCAAATAACTTCCTATCAATAACTTCCAGCCCCATTATCAGTCCCCTCTTTTCCTTTTATTTTCAGTCACACACGTGCATGTTTCCATATGTGCAGCCGTCCGGTAGCTGGCGTTTCGCTGCTGGGCTGGGCTGGAGGAGGGGAAGGGGCTGTTTGGGTCACATTAACTGCAGAATGGGGAGTTCTACGGCATCTGCCGACGTTTTCTTAAACCACTCCCAACTATCATTCACGCTGTTTGGTTTCAGATTTTTTTTTTCCCCTTTTCAAACCACTTTGCTCATAATTGCTTTAATCTTTGGGAAAACAGCCCTTTTAAAGATCCAAGTCTATCCATTATACGGTTAATGACTCCCAGTGGCCTTCCCTAGCGTGAGATGCCTTGACAGAAGGGAAGTGGAGCAGATTTATTTGCCATGGCACTTCACAAGATCTTGTTTCAATTTCTTGGCCGTCCTGCTTTCTGGGACAAGTAGGTCATTGCTTATAAACAGAGAGCTCTGCCGTCAAGCTTTCCTTATCTTGCTCAATTTAAAATAAGAATAGGAAAAATGACTTGAAATACTAAATTATTATTCGTGTTTTTATTACTGGTCTGTTTTCTATGTCCTACAGATGTGATGAAGAGGCAACAGTGAAAACAAACACCGTAAAAGCGAAGGGTGGAAGAAAGGAAATGGGATTATTCCCATTTTACCAAAAGAGAATTGAAGCACTGAAAGATTAAATGACTCGCTCACAGTCACACAGGGAAACTGAAGAAGAATCTGGGGCTGAACTCAGATCTCCCACAACACAGTCCAGTGCTTTAACCGCAAAGCCATCCCTCATCCATAATGAACAGCTCCTGGCATGCACATCCCGTTAACCGGCCAGGGAAGGGACACCGTTCCCCAAGACAATATTAACACTTCCCTGCAAAATGGTCCCTGCACCGTCCCTCGGACCGCAGAATCCAGCAAAACTGTTTGATGAGATGATTAAGCAATTTAACCGTTAACTCAAGATGGATTCTTCTTATAAAACTGGCAATAACGTAAACTGGGTGCAGGGGCTGAACCTCTCCTTTGCTGGAACAAACACATCCCGTTCGTATGCTGATTTATTCTTTAAAAATGGAGCTCATTTAAAGCGGGGTGAAGTTTTTGGCATTCCCTAGTCACTAGTTCATGTCATGTACCATACCAGAAGATCTTCGTGTTCCTGCCAAACGCGCAGCCAGCACAGTCTTTCACTGGTGATAGTTTAACATTACAGCTCTGTGAGAGAGCAGGCATTTCCCATGATAGATGGGTAATCATTTTCTTATTGGCAAGGGCATCGGAAAATTGCAAAATATTTTGTCTAAAGCAGAGGGAGTTTCATCCCACTTTTTTTGCAGGAATGTGCAAAGAGGGTGAAAAAGATAGAAGGCTGTTCTGCAGTTTCTTGGGGATTTCCGTTAAAGGATAGGGAAAAAAGACCTTTTTGTTTGAAAGCGCTAGTGTTGCTATCAGGCTTCCAGTGTATTCCAGTTACTGATAGGTACCACAAACAAAACAGCCTGAACCACCCCTGCCTCAGCTTCTTGAGCTCATTCCTGGGGCACGGACCCCATGCCAGAACTCTCAGACTTTAACCTGAGGTTCAGCGGGGGAAGCAGGGACCCATCCCCTCGAACATCACCCCGACTGGTTGGACTCAATGATCCAGTGGGTCTCTTCCAACCTGGTGGTTCTGTGATCTCAAAGCACAAGCTGAGGATCGATCCCAGACGGCTGCATCACTGAGGGCAACTCTGGGTGTCCAGAGGAGACTTAACGACAGGCTCTGTGCTGTGCCTCCTGCACCTCAGCTCCCTGTTTGCTGTGTTAAACCATGCAACCAAGGGGCCTCTAATTTAAGCCAGATGCCAAATGAGCCCCAGGAAAAAGCAGAAAGCACCAGTGAAGTCTAACATAGACTTTTTCCAGCAAAACCCTCTTCTTCCTAGACAGCTCAAGGATCCACCACTGGTGCTTTGTGATGTGGGAAGATTATTGTGGAATGTACCTGCTGAGATTCCCAGCAGCATTGGAGAAAATCCCCTGCTGCCAAAGAGAAACCGAGCAATGCGGCACCTTGGCACCTGGCCCACTTGGACACCAGAGGGAAAACTCATTGCCAGGCTCTTGCTTGCAAGACTCGCTCCTCGCTCAGAAGTACACAAGAGCCCCAGCTTGGGCCTGGAGGAGCCCCTCACTTCAGAGGCCAGGAAAGTGAGGGAGGAGGATGGAAGCCCTGTCTGAGTAGCCCCTCAGAAAGTGCTGCACAAAGTGACATGTGTCAGTATGTGGCTTTGCCATCGAGTCCACAACACTGCGTAGGGACTCAACATTTTCTCTCCAGTGAGGCTTGTGGAAAGAGAGCGAGCTGTAAATGCAGTAAATGCAGCCACATGCACAGACAGCATGACTCGGATGCACCGACAAGCTCTGTCTTGTGCTCAGTAGCTGCTCACGCTAAATTAGGCTTGGATTATTAACTCTGTGAGAGTATCACCAAAACTGAATTAAGACTATTATCGAGGTTATGTCTGCCAAAGGCAACTCACCTAGGGTACATGTCTATCTCCTCTTTTTGGCTTATAAACTCAGGATGCACAAAAAGAAACCTGATTTTATTTGCAGTATCATGTGTTGGAATTTCTCTCAGCAGCAGAGGTGGCTTCATAGAATCATAGAATCACCAGGTTGGAAGAGACCCACCGGATCATCGAGTCCAACCATTCCCACCAATCTCTGAACCATGTCCCAGGAACCAGATTTCTGATGTCAAAGTAGATGTGTATGGATCTGGGGTCTGGTTCTGCCTGCCACAGAAATCAACCTCAGCTCGTGGACCAGGTAGGCAGAGGCCTGGCCTGGCCCACCAGGGCAGACAGACGGTCCTCTAAAGTCTGAGTCTTTGTGGGGTGTCACTGTAAAAGCACATGCTGCAGGTTCAGGATGAGTTTGCACACATTTATCACTGGCTCCCAACCTGGCCAAATCTTTCCTCCCAACTCTGAATTTCCACAGAAACTCAGGTACTAAACATCATCTGTTACAGATTACAGAGCACAACTCCCACCCGAGTGCCTCAGAGCTGGCAGGGCTGCAGCGCTCCGTCTCTACAGCTCGAGGCAGAAGTGTAGCTTATGTATCTCCAAATATTTGCCTGAAAACGCTCTCTTTGGATCAGTTTTTCTGACATTTGCTTGAATAGTTTTCAAGAGACACCCACCCCGTGTCAGTTACTGTGCTATGCGGAGAGAGTCGTGCCAACTAGCATTCCAGATTACAAACCTTCTCTTCTCGGAGGGCTGGACACTGATTCTCAGTAAGGCTGATAGCAACTCCACATCCTTGCACGTTTGCAGCAGCGTCAATGAACTCTGAATCCAGATG
This sequence comes from Piaya cayana, assembly GCA_013389865.1. Classification (NCBI taxonomy): domain Eukaryota; kingdom Metazoa; phylum Chordata; class Aves; order Cuculiformes; family Coccyzidae; genus Piaya; species Piaya cayana. The sequence goes on along the minus strand of WAAB01024633.1, from coordinate 489,897 downwards.
CTTGCAGCACCCATGCAATTCCCATTAACAGCACCGGGAGGGGTGAGCACGTGCCCACACATGTGCTTATTCCCTTTCATTCCTCTCTATGTAGAAGTGCAAACACCAAATCTAAAGTGGTTCAGTGACCCTTCCAGCTGGAGAGCTCTCAGCATCCCCTCCAGACACCCACAAGGAAGGCAATGGAAAACGCTCCCATCATCACTCATGGAGAAAAATGTCCATCTTCCCTTTTCCTCTCTGCCTTTGCTGCAAGATCCATGTCCAGTCTGGCCTTTCTCTTCCTTCAAGCTGAGTTTCTCTGTGTTATTCTTCTAATGCAAAGATGAAGAACCAAAGCAACTGCCTGAATCCACCACACACAACTTTGGTTTGCCCCGGAATGTATTTTGTGGTGAGCGAGAGGGGTTGCCTCATTCTTATCTTGAAGCTGTTCCTTTCTCTTGACCATAACGTATCATTTCCCCGTCATCTCACAGGCATGCGAGTCCACTGAGCACAATTCCACTGGACAACTGCCAGTCCAATATTAATTCAGACTCCTTGTTAACTTCGCTATTTCACAAACGATGGTGCAAGAGCTAATGAGAAATCAGAATATCTGGCGCCATGGCTGGAATGAAATCAAACCATGAAGCTCCTTCCCGACCTATTATAAAAATTACAGTGTGGAAAGTGAATTTAATGGTGCAGAGTGCTTAATTGTAATATCAGTAAAGGCTTTGATCTGGGTGACTCTTGACATCACAGAATGAGGAAACTCCCTTGATTTGAAAAACCACAGAATGGTTGGGGAAGGAAATTTGGTTTATGCGTATATATTAAAAATATGTTATTAAGTCTCAGGAAGAATTTCATTTCAGTGGGGGGAGGATTGTTTGAAAAGGGATCTGCAGCACAAAGAGAAACAGAGGTTAGCTTAAGAAAACAAATGAGACATTAAGGCCGTGTTTAGCACAATGGGATTACACGGCCTGAGACAACTTTGCTGAGGTTTATGGTATGTGCATGCCCTCAGAAAGGCCTGTGTTAAGTGTGGGGCATCACCCCTTTCGTCTAGAAGAAGCCAGCCCTTAGGTGCTCTCCGCTGCTCTCAGAGCTCCTCTATTTGCTGGAGGGAGGGTGAATACAAGCCTCCCAAGCCCATTGGTCCATGCGAGGTAAGTTCTTTTCCAAACCAGCTGATTTCAGTTGTTGCGTACAGAAAATGAGACGTGGCTCTGCTCACTCTTTCAAGGGACCACAGGGGAGTTCCCTCTGATAGGGGCTGGCCAAAAGACCCAGGCAGAGAGTAAGAAACTTTCACCCTAGGAATCAACATTACCCACCCTCCCATCCTCCTTTTCCAGGCAGAGGTCTGAACACTTCAGCTGTGCCCTTAGCAAGGGGTCACACCTTCAGCTGGCAATGAAGCATAAGCACAGTCATACGAGTTCTGCCTCCCTTATACTAGATCTTCCCCATATCTACTTTAACGTCAGAGATGAGATTTCATTGAGTCAGGTCTCCTGAAAGGTAGAATTTCCTGCACCTTAGGCTGCTGACAGCTGCCAGAGTTGATCTGGCAAGACTTTTTTCATACGCTGATGTGAAAAACAGAACCTTCATTGCTGCCAAGATGCCGGAGTGTGATATGTGGCTTAGAAGGAGAAAAGGAAAAAACACATATATTGGTAGGACTATAAAAGCCAAGTCAGAGCGACTCCTTGATTGGTCTACGATGTTTCAAGGAGCTGGAGAGGGAATCAGAATTCACAGCTACCTGGTTTCTGCAGCAGTGCTCAGCCTGCTAGGTCAGGCTGCCCCAAGGAAGCACCCAAAGCCTGGATGGACCAAATAGAACAGCCTAGTTTTGTTTTGGAGAACTAAAACTTACAGCTTTGTCTGGTACATATTGTCCTTGCTCAGCCTTGTAGGGAGTCTCCTGAGAAACTCAGCTTGGCCTGATGTTAGAATCTTAGAATCACAGAATCACCAGGTTGGAAGAGACCCACCAGATCATGGAGTCCAACCATTCCCACCAATCTCTAAACCATCTCAGCTCTGCTTCCTGAGCATCTCAGCTCTGCTTCCCCGACCATCTCAGCTCTGCTTCCCGGGCGTCTCAGCTCTGCTTCCCGAGCATCTCAGCTCTGCTTCTTGGGCATCTCAGCTCTGCTTCCCATGCATCTCAGCTCTGCTTCCCGGATATCTCGGCTCTGCTTCCCAGGCATTTCAGCTCTGCTTCCCGCTATCTCACAGGCAGGTCTGAGCAAGCATCTGCCCTTGTTCTCCTATTTCCTTCATGAGTCTTTTTCCTCCTTTCTCTCTTTTGGACTGGAAATTCTTTGGGGGCAGGCACCTTCTGAGGCGTGGACCCCTTAGGAATAGCCACATACAAACAGTGCAAGACAAATGCCTCTCTTGCAAAGTCCATTAAGTGCAGTGAATTTACTTTTCCCCAGTGGCTGCCCACTGATACAGGAAATCCAACCCTAAATCTCATTAGGTTCTACAAACAATTCAGCCTCTTTCCCCAACAAAATCACCATCCTGGACTGCTGAATGTTTACATTTTATTTCTCAATTCTCTTTTTTTTTCCTCTCCATTCCCCCACCCTTGCTATTTTCCTTTTGGTAAACATTTCTACATTGGAGAAGAGGAGCCAGAAGAGGTTTGAAAAAAGAAAGCGAGCAGGAGAGACAGCGTATCAATCATTTACCTCCAGTTCCCCAGGGAAGAGGTGGGGAGAAAGAACAGCAAGGTAAGAAGTTAAAAACAGCAGAACCACAGCAGCGTTCTTTGAAGACCATCCAAATCTATTTCGTCCAACGTTGAGGCCCTTGCAACCGGTGCCAGCACTTGGAAGGGGAAAAAAAAAACCCTAATTCACTTCCAAAAGTGAATTTTTTCAGCATCAAGCCAAACTACTCAATGTTAATTTGGTTATTTGGCAAAAAAATAACAATAATACTAGTACCTGAACTGTTGCCATCTGCATCTAAAAGATTCCGGCCAGCCCACGTCCCAGCCCAAGAATTACAGCAGATCCCCCTGACTATTAAAAAAATATCTTGTTATTTTAAATGTCTATCCTAAAATGAAGTGTTGTATTGTGTTGGGAATGTATTGACATGGTATATCACACACAAACATGAGATGAGGTAAGAAAAAAATAGATAGTAATTGTACAAACATTTCAGAGGTCAAACATTGGCTCGCGTTTCCCATCTCAAATGCACAGCTTTAATTAAACCTTCAGAAAAAGTCTGGTGAGATGAGTTATTTTCATTTATTACCTACAAGATAAAACTCTTAAACCAAGAGAGAGGGTAGAAAGAGGGTCCTCTGATGGCATCTGTGAGAATGCCTCGAGCACACAGGAAAGGGACCCAGCTGCCTCCCATATAAAAGCTGCCAGCAGATCCCAGGGTGAGTGATGGGACAACCCCAACGAGACCACCTCAGCCTTCTCACTAGTAAAAAGCAGCAATAAAAGGGGCTCACAGAGACCGCTTCAGCCAGAGCCACGGCAGGGTCAGGGCATCAGCCAGGGAGGGAGGGAGTGCAGCACAGGGCAGTGCGCTCTGCAAGGCTGAGCCTGCCCTTCCCGCAACCACAAAGGAGCCCAGCCTGAAGGGTGCTGGAGGGAGAAAGGAGGGCAAACAAGGCAGAGGCCTCTGCTTGCTGCCCACAGACCCCACCAGGCCCAGGCTGGCCTGCCTGGGATACTCCGCTAAGCCACTTGTTATGCACGTGCTGCTCGGACTCCCATGAGCAAGTTCCACAGAGCTGCCTCTTTAAGATAAAGCAGCAAGGTTCCCTCCTTCCCTTCCCGGAGAATGCACTGAGTTGCCATCAATTATATTTTGGATGACTCCTGAAAATCAGGCTTTCAGATAATTGGACAGTGGTTTAATTCAGAGCCTGATAAAAACCACACTGAAAGCTGAAGGAAGGGTGCAGCTGGAAGGTTTATTTGTGCAGGGCTCTTTCTTTGGAGAGCCAACCCTCTATTTAAAGCTTTCACTCATGGGACAGGCAGGTTGGAAATCTTCCTCCCAATTTAAATGCTCTGGGCCACACCAAGGAGCTTTCCTCTTGGCACGGGCAGAAACCCCCTCAGAGAGGACCAGGATCTCACCAGGCTCTTCCCTTTGGGTTCAGACCAGCACTGTAAGGTAATAGAATCATAGAATTATAGAATCATAGAATCACCAGGTTGGAGGAGACCCACCAGATCATCAAGTCCAACCATTCCCATCAGTCACTAACCCATGACCCTCAGCACCTCATCCACCCGTCCCTTAAACCCCTCCAGGGAAGGTCATGATGCAGCCAGCTTACAGCACAGACTAGAAAAGAGGGACAGGGATTGTGAAATACAACACAAATTCTCCTAAATTCTTCCCTTTTCTCTCCTGGACGCCTTTCATACTCAGGAAATACTGGGGGATTAACCAAAGAAGGGAAAAGCCTGCAATTAAGAGGAGCTCCCTGCATACTTGCCCCTTATCTCAGCCCCTCCCATAGGAAGGCCGGGCAATCTCGATAAAGAATAACGCACAGAGCAGAGATCTGGCACGTACAGGCCTGGTGGGCTTGGACTGACACCGCTGTGAACCGGCAACGCCAACCAGTGCCTGGGGCCCACGCTAAAACACTCTGTCCAAACGACACCGAGGGTCAGGATTGATATAAACATAATGGAATTTTTACTGATTAAGGCCTTTCCTCCCCATGCTGGATATAGGATTTCCTGTACTGGGGATGTTTGACTATATTATTTCTGTGCCAGGGAAGGGAAAATGCTCTCATTCACTGAGAAGAAAAAAACGTATCTCAGGAGATGAGGAAAAGATACAAAGCAAAGAATCCTATCTAATAGCAAAGGAAGCAGAAAGGATGCAAACTTTGGTGACTTGCCCTACTGCTGGCCACCCTCTTCCCCAAAGCTTCTTAAGAAGGAAAGGAAACTCCAAATCCACAGCCACAAGGAAGGGGAGGAGCAGGGACAGAGTCTTACGTGTCCTTAGCTCTATATACAGCATTATTAAACATATAGAATCATAGAACAACCAGGTTGGAAAAGACCCCTCGGATCATCGAGTCCAACCATTCCCATCAATCACTAACCCATGTCCCTCAGCACCTCGTCCACGCGTCCCTTAAACTCCTCCAGGGAAGGTGACTCAACCCCTATATAAAGTATATAGACCTATATAAAGTATAGGTGACTATGGGTTCTGAATTGCTGGATAACACCATGGATTCTTCTGCTGCAAAATCACAGGAATTTGGAAGCTGATAATCACCAGGTTGATACAAACACACTGGGATCAGGGGAGCTCTCTGAAGAAGACTAAGTAAGCTCTTCGACACCTAAAGATTTCGCCCCATCAGTCCACACAGTTTAAATTGAAAATGCAGTGGTGAAGCAGAATTTCCAAACCACCAGGCACATGAAGAATTAGGAAAAAAGGTTTTCACAAGTGCATAGTCCAAGCTAATGATTAAATCAGAGAATTTCAGAATGTTTTGGGTTGGAAGGGGCCTTAAAGATCATCCAGTTCCACACCTCCTGCCACGGGCAGGGACACCTCCCACTGGACGAGGCTGCAATAAATGGGAGATGAGCTCAGTCCATCACGGAGCTGGGAGCACGACAGAATTACTCGATCAGCAACACCGGGCATACATTAAACCTCCCCAGTGAAGTTCTGCCTAATAAACATCTCCCCGTGCAGGACACGTTCTGCCACTCACGATATTCTGCATGAGGACTGAAAGAATGAATGTGTTTTACAGTGCTAAGATGATAAACCAGAACTCCAGGACATCTTTCAGCAGCGCAAGCAAAATAGCACTGTGACCGTTAGCAATCCCGGTGAAAATAAACAAACGGACCCCAGCAATCCTCGGATTGGAGCAAGAGGCGCTGTGGGTGGTTTGCAGAGTGTTAAGAGTAACCAGGGCTCCTTTTCAAAGGAAGTTTTGCCATTTAAAAAAGAAGTGAATAAAGTATGCGCTACAGCACGTGGTCATTCCAGGAGATGCATGAACTCAGGGCTGACTTTATGGAAAAAGGCACCAATACCTCAGCTGCTCATCAATCACAAGGATCACACCCTCTTGCTTCGTACCATTACAGTTAAGGAAAATACAAATGCCTTCCAAAGGGGTTTCGCTCCTCAAAGCTTTTTGCTCCTCAGGACATTCTTCAGCGGGCAAGAAGTGAGCAGTGATAGCCGAGCTGCGCCAAAGCACATTTTATGAGCGGTACTGCAGGAGTTGTTTGAGTACAGTGGTGAGAGAAAAGGCTGCAAGAGGCATGGAGACCTCCATGAACAAAGCGCTACAGAGAAAAGCAAGAGCAAAAACAAACAAGGGGCTTGGAGAGTTTTCAGAGGGAACCCAGCATAACCCTTAGAAGGGATACATGACCGCTGGCAAATCTGTAGTTGTGAAGAGACCGATGAACCAATATTGTCGCAAGCCAAGGGGGATATGGAAAATAATTAAACAATGTAATACTGTTGTGCTAATGGTCCATACGCAAAACAAAGCAGAAACCAGTGCACCTTTGCTAAGGATCCTGGAGGAAGGATCCCAGTTACAGAAACTGAATTCAAAAGGGAAAGTCATGAGGAGCTACCTGCCACATATTCATGTTCTTGGCCTGGGCCGATGCAAATCAGCTTCAGCAGATAGTTCAGTTGGCACACGTGGAATAGATGCCATGGAACAGGAATCCATTCCTTTTCGTTTCCCCTGGGGCTGGACTCAACACTGCGGACCTTCCCCTGTCACAGCCCCAGCGCAGAGACGGTTCTGCCTCTCACCACGCAGAATTACAGGTCCGGTTCCTCATCCTCTCCCACTGAAAGAGCCTGAACGCTGTTGCCAGGGAGAACGATGCCTCTTGCCACTAAAGATACATTTTAGTTTACACTCATCAACTTGATCTTTCAAATCCTTTCTTAACAGACACCAGGTACTGTGGCACTTCAGTAATTTGATCAAGTAGTTGACGCCCAGAGGGAGATATTTAAATGGTCAAACCAGCAAACACAGAAGAGTTTATAAAATCCCATCTGAATACAAAAAGTTAAGCAAAACACTGTCATGAAAACATTTCTGATTCCCATCCAAAAAAGCTGACATTTATGGTGAAGCCTTTAAAACTGACAATGAGGGAATTCTTCACTGTGGTCTCACCCTCGCTTTCACCCTACAAAGCAATGCTGTGTGGAGGCAGAGTAAACACTCTGCGCTGTATTTTCCTAAATAAAGCAAAGGAAAAAAACAGATCAATGTCTATTCTGCTGCCAGCAGATATGGAGTCAATTAAAAAACTAAAATATACAATAACTTAACTCTTTGCACAGAGCTCCAAACATATCAATACCGTGAGCATAAAACTGCTTTCCATAGAAGCACTGAAACACCCTGGGTTGAAACAGCGTCTCAGTTTTCATATGTTGAAGGTGAATTTGTTGTTCCAAAACCTGGAAGATCAGCAGGCAGCCCCCAGGCAGCTCTCAGGCAGGCGCTGTAAGCTTTCTCCCTGGCTAGTTTTGCCAAGGACATTCCCTAGGTTTATCCCTTCCTAGGTTATGTGTCTTGTATGGACACCAACGAAGACAGGAGATGCAAAGAGGCTGCAGCCCTTCTCCAGGCTCTTCATAGAATCATAGAATCACCAGGTTGGAAGAGACCCACTGGATCATCGAGTCCAACCATTCCCATCAATCACTAACCCATGTCCCTCAGCACCTCGTCCACCCGTCCCTTAAACCCCTCCAGGGTAGGCGAGTCAACCCCCTCCCTGGGCAGCCTCTGACACTGCCCAGTGACTCTTTCTGTCAAAATTTTTTTCTCTAATGTCCAGCCTGACCCTCCCCTGGTGGAGCTTGAGGCCATTCCCTCTTGTCCTGTCCCCTGTCCCTTGGGAGAAGAGCCCAGCTCCCTCCTCTCCACAACCTTCTCTCAGGTAGTTGTAGAGAGCAATGAGGTCTCCTCTCAGCCTCCTCTTCTCCAGGATAAACAACCCCCATCACACACATCGCTCTTGTCTGCAACTTAGGGAGCAGGGTCACCGGACAGTGCGCACCCTCCTGCCAGGCAGTTCCAAGTGGCTCCTGAGTTTCTGGAAGAGGGATGAAATTATTGCCATGGAGCGGCCGCCCTACCTTGACCACAACCCCACTTCCAGCCCGTGGCCCGCACAGGTCCCAGCTCTGCAGCACACAGCCTGCAATGTCCCACAAAGGGTAGCGCCAGGTTAGAAGGAGGGTGCGGATCTACAGTTCCCCATCAAGGCTCTTGGCACAGCCCAGCCCACAAAATCCCTCCCAGGGATTCCATACAAGCAGCCAGAGGAGCTCCTGACCTGCCACACTCAGCAGCCTTCAGCACAAGCCATCTCCACTCCCAGTCACAAGACTGGAAACGCAAATGCAAGAGGAGCTTTAAACAGCCCTTAACCTTCAGTTTCAAACTGAAAGTTTTGTCCTTGCCTTGTTTCCTAGTTTCAGAGCTGCCTCAAAAACATTTACCTCATCCTTTCAGCCAGTACCAAACTAAAATCCTGTGATCAACTCCTGAGAATGGAAACATTCCTACAGCGAATCAACTTCCAAAACTCAGCCCTGGAACTGAGCGGCAGCCCCATGCGCCGTGTGCTGCCTTCCACTCTCAAAGCAGCCCTGCAGGCCTGGCCAGCAGAGTCGACGTTATGTATTTTTCTCTTAGGACAGGCCTGCAGGTGCCACATCCCCAGGCGATGCCATCACAGATGCTGTCGCCAAGCAAAATGTTTGATTGCAGATTTTGGCTCTTCCCTCCAACTTAGCCCTTACTTAGACAAACTCTCCTGACTTCAGTTCTTTAATTCCCATTAGCATCAATGTTTTGCTGAGCAAAAAAATTTGAAAAATGGGCAAAGTCCAGGCAACTTTGTTAGAACAGCTGCACAGTTAATGCCTTAGAGTTCTGTTGGTGAAGTTTTTCGACAGTGTAGCACAATCTGAGAAGCTCACGTATATAAAAAATAGCCTTGACATACATTGCATGGAGAAGGTAGCTAGAGCGCAAAGCAAATTTAATAGAAGCTACTAGCACTGCAGAGGCCAGGTTGGTTGTAACTGTGTCCAGTTCTGAGTCCCCAACATCAGAAGGAGATGGAACTGTTGGAATGGGTCCAGAAGAGGCCACAGAGATGATCCGAGGGCTGGAGCAGCTCTGCTATGAGGACAGGCTGAGAGAGTTGGGGTTGTTCAGCCTGGAGAAGAGAAGGCTCCGGGCAGACTTTAGAGCAGCTTCCAGTGCTGAAAGGGGCTCCAGAAAGGCTGGGGAGTGATTTTTCACAAGGGCCTGGAGTGACAGAATGAGGAGAAATGGCTTTAAATTGGAAGGGGGAAGATTTAAATTAGACATTAGGAAGAAACTCTTCACGATGAGGGTGGGGAGACTCTGACCCAGGCTGCCCAGAGATGCAGCTGCCCCATCCCTGGAGGGGTTCGAGGGCAGGTTGGATGGGGCCTGGAGCAGCCTGGCCCGGTGCGAGGTGTCCCTGCCCAAGGCAGGGGAGTGGAACTGGGTGATCTTTCTGGTCCCTTCCAACCCAACCTACTCTATGGTTCTAC
>WAAB01024633.1:456103-479669 GCA_013389865.1 Piaya cayana | reverse complement strand
CTTTCTGTGAAATATTTTTTCCTACTGCCCAGCCTGACCCTCCCCTGGTGGAGCTTGAGGCCGTTCCCTCTTGTCCTGTCCCCTGCCCCTTGGGAGAAGAGCCCAGTCAGCCAGCTGGCGATGCACCTGCAGGTCCCTCCTGCACCTTCACAAGCACCAGAGCCAGTGCCCAGACAGTCTGGGACGGGAGGAACCCACTCGATGCACACAGAAACCAAGAAATCACTATTTATTAAGGCTGCAAAGTTGAAACCAAGAAAATGACAGAAATAAGGTTGCCTTTGCCTGCTCAACCCCTGTTTGACCTCTCCGAGTGTGTATGTTATGACACAGTCTAATTACAGGAGAACATGCTGTTTTTCCATAGGAGCTGCTCATAGGACGCGCTGGCTCCAGGAGCCTGGTGAGGCAAGCTGCTGTCCACAGAAGCTTTTTTGTTGAAGAAGTGGTAAAATGCACAGTGAACAAAGCTACAAATTCCATGAAGCCACAGGCTGGTCTTGGCCTTGCACAGATGGCTGGGCTAGAGCCTATCAAGAACTTGCTAGGGAGGTAAACACTGTGTTAACGTGTTTAATGACACAGATTCCAAAAATTGAGATCCCAGCTNGGCGTAGTGAGCACATTCCTCCCCCGGGACCTGCCTACGGGAGGGACAGCTGCCAGGCAAAACCAGGCCTGAGGAAAACCAGAGTTTAATGCAATTTAACAGAGTGGCAGTTTTGCATTCTTTGAGAGTTAAATAACCAGTAGAAATAATCATAAATAGATCAAGCGGTAGCTTTCTTTTTCCTCGTTATGTCTCTATGTGTCTCCCCATGTAGCCATGTGTCTGCGTAGGAACATACATGTACGCACGTGTGGAGAGAAGACTTACTGTTCCCCTCACAGTGTTTTTTCCCAGAGCAAGGAGCAGCGGAGCCAGGGGCCCAGCAGGACAGCCTGGAGCTCACCCATCGCTGCTGGCCAGGTCGTGGGATGCAGGTGGCTGCAAGGGACGGGCTCGGGGAGGATCCAGTCTTGGAGACGGGCTGGGACCTCAACAAGGTGGAGACTGGATCAGCAGCCCATAAACCAGCATTTTTAATTCCTTCAAGTGAGAGGAACTGTAGGATTCACTTCCAAGCGCTACCAGCCCTCACTCTGCTTTGTTTCCCTTATCTGGTCCTTTGGCAGATACTGTGCAGTTACCAAACTCTCAGTTCCCAGAGGACAAGAGCCCATTTTGATTCCATTCAGCATTTTCATGGACCAAACTTCTCAAGTGAATCCAAGCACTCACTGAACACGCTTCTGATTGTTTCAGTGCATTTTTTAATCAGTTCGGAATACCCACAGCCAGGGCTATCCCAACACCCCACTATTATATCAGCACTGCTTCATTTGTAAAATGCTATTTCCAACTAATTATTATTTCAACATTTGGGTTGTAATTTTCCAAGCTGGTGTCTGCTCCTAGCTGAATTGTTTACAGTAATTTAAACCCAAACTGACTCTGAAAAGGAGCATCAGGAAAAAAATATATTTTCTTTATATCAAAATGGTCCCATTTCCTTAGGGAATGTCTCAGTATAGGAAACTGATATAGAATCATAGAACAACCAGGTTGGAAGAGACCCACCAGATCATCGAGTCCAACCATTCCCATCAATCACTAACCCATGTCCCTCAGCACCTCATCCACCCGTCCCTTAAACCCCTCCAGGGAAGGTGACTCAACCCCTCCCTGGGCAGCCTCTGACAGTGATCAATGAACCCTTTCTGTGAAATATTTTTTCCTACTGCCCAGCCTGACCCTCCCCTGGTGGAGCTTGAGGCCGTTCCCTCTTGTCCTGTCCCCTGCCCCTTGGGAGAAGAGCCCAGTCAGCCAGCTGGCGATGCACCTGCAGGTCCCTCCTGCACCTTCACAAGCACCAGAGCCAGTGCCCAGACAGTCTGGGACGGGAGGAACCCACTCGATGCACACAGAAACCAAGAAATCACTATTTATTAAGGCTGCAAAGTTGAAACCAAGAAAATGACAGAAATAAGGTTGCCTTTGCCTGCTCAACCCCTGTTTGACCTCTCCGAGTGTGTATGTTATGACACAGTCTAATTACAGGAGAACATGCTGTTTTTCCATAGGAGCTGCTCATAGGACGCGCTGGCTCCAGGAGCCTGGTGAGGCAAGCTGCTGTCCACAGAAGCTTTTTTGTTGAAGAAGTGGTAAAATGCACAGTGAACAAAGCTACAAATTCCATGAAGCCACAGGCTGGTCTTGGCCTTGCACAGATGGCTGGGCTAGAGCCTATCAAGAACTTGCTAGGGAGGTAAACACTGTGTTAACGTGTTTAAGGACACAGATTCCAAAAATTGAGATCCCAGCTGTTTCAGACTAGGTGCCCTTATTAATTTATTTTTTTTAATATATTTATTCTACAAAACACTCCTGAGCTACCAACTTGCACCTTTAAATGACAATTTTAAAAAAAGCATGCCTTCTGACCGGAGACATTGGAAAAAACCACTCAGCGAAGCATCCAGGTAAAAAACTGATGCAAATCACAAAGCCATGTGGAAAATCAATCATTCCATCTCCAGATTCGAGAGAATAAAGAGGAAGAAATGATATAGTGAATAGCTGCTAAGCAGTAATGAGCACTGCCAGTACTGGTTGGGGTGCAGAGCTTCACTGCAGGGAGGGTCTGTCCCGTGCACAGCAGCGCAGAAGGGACCATAAGAGATGGTTCTGTCAGTCACCTCAATATTTTCCTCATTAAGGATTAAAAACATCAAATGAAATCTGGGAGTTTTTCAGCTGTGAAGCTTTCAAAGATTATCCCTTGGACCTGGGCACCCAAATGCCCTCTGTACTGAGCATCCTAATCCCGCAGAGAATACACGTCTATTTAAATCATCACAGAATCACCAGGTTGGAAGAGACCCACCGGATCATCGAGTCCAACCATTCCCATCAATCACTAACCCATGTCCCTCAGCGCCTACCCAGGCAGGAGGAGGTTAGGGGTCTTCTTCAGCTCATCCTGACACACACCCAGACAATCTACAGGCTTCGATAGCAGCCTGGTGGAGTTACAATCCCCTCAAATGACAGCCCCAAAAGGGGCAACCCAAAGCACTCCAGTGGGACCCACAGACCCTACCCCATCACAGCCAGTCCCTCCTGTCCCCTGCTGCTCCCACAGGGCCCCCTGTGCTGCATCACCTCCCCTCCCTGTGTCGTGGCACTTTTAAGGCTTCCCCTCATCTGCCTGCCCTGAAGGGCTCACAAGGTGTAAATCTCAGTTTGCAGGTCTGTTTGTTTACTTGTTTTAAAATGGGAAACTGCCAAAATTCAGAACATATTGTCTGATTTGAACATTTTATTTCCAACCAGGGAAAAGCAAATCCCCGCACTACAAGTAATTGCCATTCAATCTATACAGTGGGTTACATTTCCCAGTTGGTTTCTCATCTTCCAGGGTCGAAAAGGAAGATTTCCTTCGGGACCTGCAAATGATCCTTCCATTATGTGAATGCCGTGCGTGCACTTTGTAGTATTACAACTCTGAGTTGGCTCCAATGACTCTGGCACGGCTATCGCGAATCTATATTAAGCTATTCCCCAATATTTATCGTCAACAGCACCAAGATTAGAAGATGCGTGCCTCCTGTTTCAAAACTTAATGGCCCATTGACCACACTTCCTCCGAAGCACAAACTCGATGTCCCACGACAGTAAATCTATGCCACACTAATGAAAAGCCTTCTTTATTTCAGGCCAGTATCCAGAATGGAAATTATTTAGGTCACAGTCACTGCACGTTTTTACTCACTAACTCACTGTTTCTTTAGTAATTAGAGATGAGGTCCGCGGCGATGCCAGGCAGGGTGCTGACCTACCCCTGCCTATCCATTCTGGATACTCTCCTGGAGATTTTTATTTAACACGTTTCAAACTAGAGCTGAGGTGGGAGTGAAAAATTGTTTGGCACAAGCAAGGGACACAGATGAGTGCATTTTCCACTTGTTTTTTTCTTTTTTTGGTCCTTAACACGGCAGTGTTTTATTTCATGTTAAAGACACCCAGATGAGACGCGACAACAGCGACAAGCATGGATTTAAGCAGTGTTCTTAGAACGACAGCCCTCACCTCCACTGAGCCGAACCCTTCGGGCTTATTCTGAAGGGTGGCTCGGGGAGCGGCACACACAGAGGGCAGCAATAGCTTTCCGCCAGCTTTTATGTTTGTTATTTTTCTAACCTCCTCAATCTCACTTTGCTGAAGCGGAGGAAATGAGGTAAATTGGTCCTAACACAGGCCAGGAACTGCTGTCCTACTCCTGATGTGGGGTTTAAAAGGACTGTGGGAGTGGAGCAGTAAATCTCCGCAGCACAAATTTCTTGTGATAACACTAAATTTACCTCACATCTATTGCTAAGATACAAAGTGTTGTGGCAACATGAAGGAAAACAAGTTATAAGGTTTTCCTTTAAGGCATGAAGAACCACAGGACTCCACACCTATATTTAAGAAAAGACATGGTGGTGTTTCATAGAATTGTAGAATAACCAGGTTGGAAGACACCCACCGGATCATCGAGTCCAACCATTCCCATCAAACACGTATTTCCACAAATTACAAAGAAGTAAGTGCTAAGCTCAATGTCACCTGGCCACCTTCTCAAGCATGTGAAATAATTACAAGACAGACACTAATAATTCCAAGGTTAGCACTTCCAAACACAAACCCTATTAGAGATGCTCACTAATTGCACAGATAGACATGCACGCACACACGAATGATCCTGTGATTCTCATACGATATTTTTCAACCCAAGATCAACATTCTTCTACTTGATTTGAAGGTATCACTCTGCTTCCACTATGGATGCAGAAAGCAACCCTTCCAATCTTTGCCTCTAATCCTATTTTTGATCAGGTGTTTCTACTGTGCATCTTAAGTTAAATATTAACTTATACAAGAAACAGATGTTGCCCCTCTGCAAGGAAAAGCATCTTTTCAAAGGTCATCGGTAGGAGAGAAGGATTTTCACAACGAACAAAAGGCAGTGGCCTTTTGTCCCTTCAGCATTTAAGATCTTTTTCACGTGGCTAACTCTACTAACAGTTTCAGAGAAGCTGTTTCCTCGTACTACCTGGTAAAAGGTATTTCCCATACTTTGGTTGCACTGAAATTCATTCACTGGGCTATTCCTGAAACAGCAAAGACTGTTTTGTTGAATAAATCCAACCCCTGTGTTCGTTCCTAGACATAACTCAAAATATTTCGACGGTGCCTTTAGATGTTTTTAATATTGGATAGGGAGATTTGCAGGATGTAAGCTTTATAGCCTGTGAAGTTTTCACTTCTCCAGGTGGAACTGCTTAACAGTTACCAAAAAAAAGAGAAAATCTAAAACAAAAAAAAAATAGGGAGAGAAGACTTGAACATGCTGGTCCACAAAAGAAAAGCTAATAAAACACAAAGAAACATGAAACAAGTACAGTTTTCCTCACTGGTTGAACTTAATGGAATTAATGGCCTGACTTTCAGTGCTTTCTAAAGGCTGTATTGTATTTCTGTATATAAAGTCCCTGTCCCCTTGCAGGATTGTGCTCCCTTCAGGAGGATAACGAAGAACATCCAGAAAGAATAATGTAAAACTCTGTGCATCTGCAGAGATAAAGAGCACACAGACCCACAGGCAGAACAGAGACCAAACTTGGACATCGGCACCCACAGAATTAAGGAAACTGCATGTGGAATCCTTGATCTCAGCACACGAATAAATCAGGTTTGAGATCTAAACTGAGATTCTCAGCCTGGGTCTGTTAACTTCAGTGTGTGACTACAGGCAGGCAACAACATTCAAATTCTTTACAGCAGCTGTGAGAATTCTAAAGGAGGAGACTGAGGACCTGAGAACGGAGAGCTCTCTCTTACGCCTCTCCAGCAGCCTGTTCCTCCAGGATCTTATCTGATCTCTCAGAAGGCCTCAGATCTGTTCCTGGAAGACTTCACACATGCAAGGTGGCACAGTCCCAGCATCACAAGGATTTATTTTAACCCTTCCTCTCACTTAAGGTTACCAGATTTATTTCCCAAATGACAAGATCTTCCCAAGATTCGCTGCCTCCTGCCAGGCCTGTGCTGAGCAGAGGGAGCAGCCCCAGCCTGGTGGACGTGGTCCATGTCTCCCCTGCCAACACCCTCTACCTCCCAGAGTGGAGGCAGAAGCACAGCAGGGAAGGGTAAAGCAAAGCCAAACCGCAGGGTGGGGCAAGGAGAGTGTCTGCACCAGCTCTGCGGTGCCAGCTACACGATAGCATCAGTGACTAACGACTCTGCTATCACGCACGTTTGGAATTATCACTAACTCGTCCATTGGGAGTGCACAAACCTCACCGCGCGGCATCGCGCTGACCCGGGCTGCTCCTCAGTCTTCTTTATGCTTTAAATAAACAGAATCAAAGTCCGAGAATTAAAACTGTTTCAGCTCTTATAAGGTGGCAGTTTCTGAAATTACACAAGCAAACAACACTAAAATAAATAAAGCCTAAAAGCGAAGGCTTTCTAAGAGTCCATACCACTGTTAATGTCAGTACCAGAGAGCATTTGTCTTCTGTAAAGTTATACGAAGCCTTGGTTTGGCTGAACTCTCATTGTCTGGTCACTTCTGGCTTCCCTAGTGAGAATATGAATGGTTTCCATTTAGAGGAGATTACAGGTAGCCATAAATTATCACCTAAGTGTGGGCTGCCTCGCTGGCCCCAGCACCTTGCCAGCTCTTCACATCACTAGACGGTTGATGCTTCGGCTGCAAAACCTGCCAAGTCCTGGTCCACGTAAACTCAGTTTTTGACATGTGTTATGCTGATCATAGGGAACCGTTAGAGAGACCAAGTTATGGAAGAATTAAACATTTTTTCCCCATCTATCATAGGTACTTTCAGATGACTGCATTCCTGCAGGGCTACATCACCTTTTTTTTAAACAATTTTAGCTTCCACGCTGCCCTTCCCTAAACTAGCAGCTCGGACTGTCCATATTATCAGCTGCTAGACACATGATATAGAAGAGGTTTAATTATCGCCTGCACATTGCTGTTAATTGTGGAGCTTTGGCTTTCAGGGACAAAAAGCCATTAATGATTACCTTGAAGTTTCTGACTCAAAGAAGAGAGTCGACATAAAACACTCCCATGAACAGAGATGGACACAAAGGCCTTTTCCAAAGCATACGGTCTCCTAATGCTCTTGGTATAAAGCTACTTATATGCAATGCATACGACATATATTAACACTCTAATCTTCTGTTGTGTGTAAAGGGAAGTACTTGAAAGGCACAGGTTAATTAAGCTGCTTCTTAACACTCCTTTGTGAGGATAAAATAATCATCCTTGTTTTGCCGGCAAGTGCTAAAAAGTTAATGAAATTACAAAAGCCAGAGAGTGGCTTAAAGGCAGAGCCAGGAAAAGAGGTCAAAAGACTCAGTTCCAGTCCCAGTTGAGAGGAAACTCTCCCCGGTGGATGTCCTGGCTCACGTCAGATTTCACACTGCAGACCTGCTGTTCTAATGCAGAGATGACTTGAACTATGAGAGGTTTTACTTTTCTATCGAAAGCATAAAATACTTTTGGGTATTGCCAAATGGTAACAACACTAAAGAATACTTTGTACTCCAGATCTCAAAAATGCAGGGAAAATTTAAATGATTTTATCGTTTAAATAATAAACATTAAGCAAAGCTGCAAGAAGCTGATAAAAGGCAACACAGCAATTGATTTGTTTGGATTCTGAAGCCTCTGAAGGGTTCTGCCCCTTTTTGTTTCCTTTATCAAGTATCAAACGATCAGAAATAAATGAATGAACAGGTACGACTGGATGGGAGGACGCTGTTTGAAAGAAAAAGAGAGCTGGAGGGCAATCATTAAAATGATCCATGTAGAAGGCCCGCTGATTTACATATAAATTATTTGTTATTATTGTATTAACGATGTCGTTTCTTTATCAAGTCAGGATATAAACTAAGTCAAACATTTGGCAGCCGACTAAAGAAAACCTCTTCACCATGTTAACATACACGGTTCCATTCATCTAGAAGAAAGCTTGTATATTCCGTTTATTGTGCAATCTGTACTTCGATTGGGCTCATTAAGTCAATTATGTAAAAAAAATCTTGTTTGCCAGGGCAGGCAAGAACAGAGGGTGAGGAGCAGTGGTACATACACCCCCTCTGCACCTCTGTGTTTCAACCCACCCCATCTCCCTCATCGTTACTTATCTTCAAGCAGTTTGTTGGCAAGAAAATGCATTTGTTCTGCACAAGCCTCACTTAGGAGAGCTGAGGCTGGGACTGGCCGCACTGCTGCTCTCCTCAGCACCAGCCCGTGTTCAACAAGCGCCAGATCCAGCAAGGGACAAACACACTCACCAGAGACAGGAGGGGTTCACTTCAAATGAGATTCTAGTACTGAAAGCAGCTCCAGGAAAGTTAGAGAGGGGCTCTTGATCAGGGAGAGCAGAGACAGGACAAGGGGAGCAGTATCAAGCTGAAAGAGGGGAGATGGAGATGAGATCTTAGGGAGAAACATTTCGCTGTGAGGGTGGGGAAGACCTGGCCCAGGTTGCCCAGAGCAGGGGTGGCTGCCCCATCCCTGGAGGGGTTCAAGGCCAGGCTGGATGGGGCTTTGAGCCCCTGATCCAGTGGGAGGTGTCCCTGCCCATGGCAGAGGGGTTGGAACTGGATGGGCTTTGAGATCCCTTCCAACCCAAACCATTCCATGATTCTATGATTTGATAGGAATGGTTGGACTCAATGATCTGGTGGGTCTCTTCCAACCTGGTTATTCTATGATTTTCCAGTTACATTGATTCAAAAATATTTTCAGGATCAGAACATTAAAAACTGAGGAGAGGTCCATCTGCTCCCTGTTTTCCGAGGGAAAGTCCGTGCTGAAGCACAGCAACGTATCTCAGCACAAAGGCCCTCCCCACAAAAAGAATCTGGCAGCCAAATTCCACCCTTTACCACATTATTAATAACAGTTATTATTGCTTGAGCTCCCCTAGCTACGCTGGGTGGTTCTCCAAAAACAATGGCACAGACTTTGCCTTGAAATGGTTACCTGCCACGGAGACGTGATCCAACAGGCCAGAGGAGCAAAAAGGAAAGCGGTGGGTGGGGACTGGGGAAGGCAGGACAACAGTCACAGTAATAGGATCACTCATCATATCCTGCAACTATCTTTATGCTACCATTAAGTAATTTAATTAATGACTTAGATATATTTCCAGGCAGGACTGAAAAGAGGATAGAGAAGAAGGGTGTGGCAGAAATATTTAGGAGCAGTAACTGGGAAGGCAGACGGTGAAAGTAAAAGCAGTAGAACACGAACACTAGAATTAAGGAAACTTGGATGGATTTTGCTTTATGACACAGCTTGGAGTCGAGACATTACATTGCCTCATTTACACGTGGATTCTCAGGTGTCTAGCAGGGCGTGAAAGCACGTCAGAGCCAAAACATTTATGGTGTTCCACATCAGTGCAGCTTCTTTAGATCACAAAACATGAAAAGAGTTAAATTCTCTTTGACGAACAGCATCAGCATTTAAGAAGGAAGGAGACGGATATGAAAACAAACAAACAAGATCATGAGAAACAGTTTTTCCACTGGAAATGTGCTTCTAAATACGCAGAGCATTAAAGAACCAGCATCACATGCATGAAGGGAACACGCATCCTCCAGTCACCACCAAAGAGAGGTGGGGCGAGCTGCAAGGCTCTCGAGGAATCTGCCACCTAGATTTAGGGCCCTGCGGCTACAGGGAATTCTGCTGTTTCAGAGACAGCCAGACCTGATTTCCCACTGTCCCTGACCTCACTCAGCTCAAAATGTCTCGCACTAATGGAGCAGATAAGAATGAAAACATAGTGGTCCTTATGACAGAGCATCTTTCTGTTCCATAGAGAAAGGAATCACGCCTTTGCCTTTAAGCTCTCAGGACAGCCGAGGAAGACAATGTTTTATTTAATGGCAGGTAAACGGGTTCTTTCTTTCCTTGAAAAGTTATTTTGATAAAGAGAACACATCAAGCTTTCATTTGCAAAGCTAAACTTTAATGCAAACAAAAAAAAAATTACTGTGAAAAACCCGTTTGGGTTGAGAAAGCACGTCTTGTGCCTAACGAGGTCTACCTGACTCGGTCATTGTTCTCCACCAGCACCTGCCACCCTGCACCAAGGAAAACCTCCTGCCTGGCTGCCCCTGTCAATGAGGCTCCCCACATGGAGATGTGAGCAGTAAACAGCTCGTGCACCACCCCAGCAGTGCAGGACACAGACCTGTCAGCAAAACCGGAGTTTTCTGCTGCCTTGTGTTTGTCCCGGAGAAGCTGGGACACAGGCAGCGGCTCAGTCCCTGGTTTTGGTTGGTGCTGGGGAGGCTGAGTTGCTCCCAAACACACACAGACCTCAAATCCCCACAGGTGCCCCCACCCTGAACTCACGCACCACGCAAACACCTTTTCACTGAATAAGCAAAGTGATTTCAGGAACCAGGAAGCTCTCTCTTTTGGCTCGGCCCACCTGCTTGTTGGCCTTGTATAACTCCCCAGGTGCAGAGGTGAGCATGAGGTAATCACACGGCGTGAATATGGGGCTTAGTCTATAGGAAACCAGCGGAATTTATGTAATTTTGGCAGGCAGAGCCTTTCTTCTCTGTAAATTTAGCAGCGCGGAGCATGATCTGCTCTAGAACAGTGCATGCACTATATTAAGTGTCAACCCTCCCACCCTCGCCGTATTAGAGGCTCTGCCTCTAATACGGCGAGGGTGGGAGGGTTGACACTTAAGGGGAAAGGGGCTATGAACTCGAGCATCGATCATCAAATACCTTTCACCATCTCCTCAGCGCTCCAGTAGTCCCAGCTGGGTTGGAATACCTGGAATACGCTGAGAGGACACCAATAAGCAGAGAAGAATTGCCATTATTCCTCCTACTCAGCGCTTCCAAGGCTGAAACTCCAGCACTGGGGCCGTGTTCAGGCTGTGATCTATTTGCATGTCAACAGAGTGGAAAGATCCTACCAGAGGGACAGTGAGCTGGTTGGGGCTGACAAGGAGAAGCTGAGGGATTGTTCAGTTTGAAGAAGAGAAGGATGAGATGACGCTGCAAAGCAGTCTTCATCGTTATGGCCTCAAGCTCCACCAGGGGAGGTTCAGGCTGGACATCAGGAAAAAAAATTTCACAGAAAGGGTGATTGGGCAGTGTCAGAGGCTGCCCAGGGAAGGGGTTGAGTCACCTTCCCTGGAGGGGTTTAAGGGATGGGTGGACAAGGTGCTGAGGGACACGGGTTAGAATTCCTATTCCGAATGTCAATGGTCTGATAACAGCTACAGCAGAAGCTGCCATCTCTTCCATGCAAAAGGTTCAGGGTTTGGGAGGGAGGTTGGCACGTTTGTTTGCATATTTCCTTGCATTTTGAGGCTTCATTTATTGCAAAATGCTGTTGTAGACACAGGTCCTTTACCAAGTTTAAAATCTGAATTCCATTTTGACTCCTAACTCCCCGCCTCAGACATCAGCAGAGCCCTTTCAATGAATCAATGACTTGAACCTAAAGGAATAAAGCAGGGTTCTAAAGGTAAATAAGTTTCACAGCTTATTAGGGTTATTTATCTTCACACTCCCAGCCCTCAAAAGTTTTCAGAGTCATCGAGCCATCAGTGCTGTGATTACATTCTTAAGCTGTATTAGGTTTCTCATTATGTGGCTATAAGGTCCCCTGCGCTATGGCACATAGACGGTAGAAGAAGCTGTGAACTCCTGCACGCCCGTGTTTCCGGGCTCTTTATTTTGTTTTACCAATGAGAAATATTTCATATGAACACAAGACTTTATTGTAAAAAAAAAAATTATATTTCCCCAGTGTCTTTTTTGTGTCAACAGAGGACTTTACTGGCACGTAATGGGTTTATGCTGAGTAGGGAAAATACACAAATAAATTAAATCTATGTGGGTAACTGTGCTGTAAGTGTATATTGTATCTCCAAGGATTTAAACAAAAACAGAACAGCGCAAGAAACCTGGTCCTTTTGGAAAACAATAGCCATTTATGAAACATTTTAGTAATTTACATTCCCCCAGCCCATACCCCATGTTTATATCCTTATATACCCAGTCAAGTACACGGTGACCTGCCAAAATCACAAAGCTAAGTAATTTCACATTATAGCTTTTAATATTGATTTCTATTAAGACAGTAGTTGGATTTTTACCTCTCTCACAACTTCCTAAACTTGTCCCTAACTTAGAATAGAATCATAGAATCCCCAGGTTGGAAGAGACCCATCGGATCATCGAGTCCAACCAACTTGTTCAGATGGGCCCAAACTCTTGGTGAAAGTGAAGAGTCAGAAGAACAGTTCACAGAGTAACAGAAGCATTCAAGTGACCAGAGCTCTGTCACATGCCCTTTTCCAACCTGTATGGGAGAGAGAGGTTGTCACAGAAGCACAACGTAGCCGATATAACTGACCTTCTCAAGACTATCTGACCAATAATCCAGCACGTGCTAAATCTTCAGAACGTTTGCCACAGGGGTGTCTGAGAACTGAGAATGTGTGCGCGCTGCCAAAGCAGGAATCACAGAATCACCAGCTTGGAATCATCACCGGATCATAGAGTCCAACCATTCCCATCAATCACTAACCCATGTCCCTCAGCACCTCGTCCACCCGGCCCTTAAACCCCTCCAGGGAAGGTGACTCAACCCCCTCCCTGGGCAGCCTCTGCCAGGGACCAATGACCCTTTCCATAAAAAATTTTTCTCTGATGTCCAGCCTGAACCTCTCCAGGCAGAGCTTTTGCTCCCTTTATCTTCAGATACTACAAGGTTATAATTTCTCCACAACACTTTTCACCCATCGACCAGCATAGCAGTCATTTTGCTTCAACCATCCTCGCTTCAAACAGGAGCCAAACAAAGAGCTGGAACAGTTATTTGGGTATAAAGGTCAACCAACAACCTGGGAAAATTGAAGGGTAGGGCCCATTTTGGAAGAAAAGGCACCAGAATGCAAGGACAACCAGAACACCAAGGACAGGCCCCAATTATTCTCTCTAGCAAAGGCAATCGCAGGTATCATGGTGATTTGGCTTGCCTAGAGAGGGAGAGACTGCGCTAACCCTGCAGCGCTGGCAGCTCCCTCCTGGCTGCAGGGAAGTGTGATGCTTGCCTGGGCTCGGAGGAGGCAGCTGCCCGCTCCAAATTGGGCTGTGTGGAACAGCCAGGAGAGACCCCTCCTCACCCACTCTTACATCTCATCTTGAAGTACCTCACAAACATTGGAGTAAGTTTGCTTACTGCAACCATTCCCATAGAGTATAAATACTCACTCCACACCTTGCAGACGGTAACAGCTGTCTGCTGCAGTGCTGCAGGTTTCAAAGCCATTTAAGAGATTCAAGTCCATGCAACCCTCTGATTTCAGTGGAGACAAAGGGTTAAATCTCTCCAAAAGCTTAAAAAATCTTAGCATAGACGTAGGCTTCACCACCACTGTGCTGGAACTTGGCAGCGGTTTAAGAGGACACATCAACGCTAAACAACAGTTTGGAACAGGAAGAGAAGATGAATATCTAATCCGATTGNAAAATGTGTATCAAAAGTTTTTCCACCCAAAAGTCCCAGCAAACTCCAAATTTCCTGGTTATCTAGGAAAACCCACTTACACGAATGCTGTTTCCCTACACATGAGTCACAAACTGCCTCCAACTTCTGCACAAGGACATCCCCAGGACTGAAACCCCAGGAAACTGGGAAGCCAGCCAGGACCTGCGAGAGCAGTCGGTCAAGGTTCCCACACCAAAGCTGGTACATATGAAGTCTGTGGTGTCTCGGCCTCCTTCCTGAAGGCTGTTCTCATCACATACAGTAGAATGTGAAGAAACCTGTCTCTCCCAGCCTGTGCCCATGGAAAAAAAATTGCTAATGCACTGCAGCAGAGAGAAGCTCCCACACAGAAGAACCTGCACCGTGAATGGCTGCGTGCACAGGCTTCAGGCATGCGTCTTGGCCAAGTTACCAACGCAGGGAGCAAATTCCTCTGGAGAAAGAAGTTGGCTTTCAAACGGATTCATTTCTTAGCGTGTCTCCCCCTAGATCTTTATGGGCAAATTTTAAGTCCTGCCCTGCCTTTTCCTCCCACAAGCTGCAGAGGCACCTCAGCCTGGCCGGAGTCCAAGATGGTGATTTTTGCATTTATTTATTTTTGACTAGTCTGTCTAGTTTTTAACTGGATCAGTTCTCTGGTCCAGGTCACTGGCATGAAGACTAGTGCCACACAACGATCTGAATAAACACCACACCTGAAAATCTGCAGAACTGAAGTATCTAAAATGAAAAGCAAAACGGCTGATCTCGGGAGGACCCTCAAGCCCAAGGATTCAGTTTAACTGCCAAAATTTGCCACAGGCCTTGGGAAACAGCTGCCATAAGGGAAGAAATGAGGATATTGCAGCCTAATTGACTTGTTTAAGCATTGCCGCTGGTGGTGTTTGATGAAGTTGTATAGAGGATTTAACACCTCCCCAGGTCTTGACCAGCGTTTATTTGAGCAATGACAAATCTGATTTGTTACAGGAAGAAGCTGAATGTACCTTAATGCCCTGATATCTCTTAGGACTGAACAACATCTACTGCCGAGCCTCCAAATCTCTCTATAACAACCGACTGCATTGTACATGACTTTTTGGCTTCACTGTATATAGCTGATCTAGCCTGAAATCGGCTCAGCGGGATCCACAATGGAATTCTGACTGCTCCAAAGTGAGAGAGACGTCTGTGAGGGGCTTGGAGGGAGCCGTATTTCACTTCTGGAATTTACCTTGTCTGTAGGCACACGCAGAGCACTCACAGCTGACAGGCAGTCCACCTAGCTAGCTGTTAATAGCAAGGTGTTTGAAAGGTTTTCATGTCTTTAATTGGTATTTCATTACACATATTTCACTGTTTATCCAGCATTTTTACCTACTACTTCAGCAGATTCAGAAGAAGAAAACCAGCACAACTGATTTGGATTTAATGTTACAGCTCCCCTTATTCCAAATTATTTGGGAGTTGATTTGCACCAGAACGTACTGGTTGTATTCCATGCATCCTAACCCAGTGCTGTACCCATGGGAAATCCGAAAACAGACTCATCCTCTACATCAATCACCAGCCCACAACCTGTAAGCACACACAGCCCAGCCAAACAGTCGTGGCACCTGCCATTTCCTAGAGACAAAATACTCCGCAACCTTGAGCACAAAGAGCGCGCCTGCAACCTAAAGAAAATCCTTCTGCCCAGTCCAGGAGCCAATTCTGCTTGTGGTAAGTTAAAAAATCTAAAGGCAGGTGGACTCCTCATGATACCAACGGTACCAACAGCAAGTGTGTGACTGCCAGATCCTTCATGGGGTCTTAAGTGAATCTTACAGGCGAGGCAAAACACCATTTTCCATTGCATTTCCAAGGGGATGTAACTTTCCCATTTCTAACCTTACTTATGTTGCTCTGCCCCTGCAGAGGGAAATTAGCTCCTTTGTTGTGCTTCGGATACCAGTATCAGAGAGAGAGATTGTGAATCAAAACAGAATTGTGTCACCAATGTGCTCAGTCCCAGAGTGCTCATCAAGGTTCGTTACATGGAGTGTGTTTCCTCATTTGGCACTCGTCAGCAGTTACTGCAGCTGATATTTGTTTTCCTAGTGAGGCGGAGAACCTTTTGAGCAGAAAAGGCAGCTTTTCTCACAGCGGAAACTACCAAGAAATTAAATTTGGTGGGTTTAGGCGGCTCGGTGACATGAGTCTGCAAATGAATATCCGAAACAGAACTTCTGCTACCAGCTTCCACCCTTTTTCCTCCAGGCTGTCACCACGTTCCTCCACAACACAGTTCCAGTTCTTCCTGTACAGATGCCATCTCAGCTTGGGTAGAGGGTAACTGGACACACACCTGGAGACACAGGTGACTGCACGACCCCCAGAAACTCTTCAGGACAAAAAACTTCTTCTCACCAATTGTACGGTTCAAGGTAGCTCAGAATTTAACCAGGGATTTTAGGCGATACCCTAGGATACCTGACAACACATGACAATAATTAGCATTTTTGTGATGTGCAGAGTCTACATTCCTGTTTCCTTAAACTAGATGACATAAAGGACCTTTTGCCATAACTATTCTAGGTTTCTTCACTCTCAGTCAGATGGTGGGAGAATTTTTTTTTTTTTGGTGCCCCTAATGTAAAATCGCCAAGAATAACTGCTGCCTCTCCTAAAATGGCAGGTGCAACCCTGTGAAAACAGCCCCAGCGGGCTCCTTTCTGAAGTGACAGCAGGTCTGACCGACATCAAAGGGGACGTGAGGTTTTTAGTGAGGGCTGTTTGTTGATTTTTTTCTGCAGTGAAGTGATATTACATGGCATTTCCAACCCTCAACCCTATTAAGTGACAGAACTGCCTAATAGCACTCATTAAATAATGCAACTTGGTGTTAGAAATTCACTGACAGGCTTGTGCAATTGATGTGGTAGATTCATGCCCTAAAACAATATGGGTTTGGTGTTATTGTTACTGGCCTTTTTTAATAAATATCACTTAATTTAACAGGTGAAAGCATGAGACCCAGGACAGTTCATGAAAAGGTCATCACCGATCAGTATGTAACTGACTAGATAACTGATTGAATTTTGAAGCAAGGTCTTAAATACCACCATCATCCCCTGCTCTCAGTCAGCTGTGAACTGCGCTTCTTAAATCTTTAACCTCATGTATTTATCTTACAGTTAACGACAAAGTTGGTCAGTGTTCACAGAAATAAGTTTATCAATGATTTCTTGTTTCTTTCTTTCTACAGCTCTCGTCCTGCTGGAGCCCAAAGTGGTTTTTCCCCAGCTGACAAACAAGGGATAAGTGCACTGAGCAAATCCACATCTGCCTGATGCTGTGGGTAATTTCTCACTTTTAGCCACTGAAGGATGGTCAAACTTAGAGAAAACGGTTTAGAAAAATCCTCTCTTGTACTCTTATAGTCTCTTGTGTTCTTACAGATATAGAAAGAAGCAGGACCACCACTGGCAGAGGCAGACCAGATCACTTGTGTGGCAGTCCTGAAACGTTGCTCTCAGAAACAACCAGTCCTTGGCTGCCTCTTCACCACAATTCACCATTGATGCAATGATGCAGAAGAGGGCACTGCAAATGAGATCCATTTTGCAGTTTAAAACAAGGAATCAAAAGAGAGCAGAGATGTATTTCTAGCAGAGAGCACACAGTGATCTACTCCACACAACAGTCTTCAAAGAATCACAGAATCACCAGGTTGGAAGAGACCCACCAGATCATCGAGTCCAACCATTCCTACCGATCGCTAACCCATGTCCCTCAGCACCTCATCCACCCGGCCCTTAAACCCTTCCAGGGAAGGTGAATCAACCCCCTCCCCTGGGCAGCCTCTGACACTGCCCAATCACCCTTTCTAGGAAAAATCTTTTCCTGCTGTCCAGCCTGACCCTCCCCTGGTGGAGCTTGAGGCCATTCCCTCTCGTCCTGTCCCCTGTCCCTTGGGAGAAGAGCCCAGCTCTTGTGAGTAACGGCAGTGAAACCCCTGATGGAGCCGTTAAACCAGGCAGCCCATGCCAGCAGCTGGTTGCCACCTCAGCCACGCTCTCAATCCTTCCCTCCAGTGCTGTTGGCTTCGGGTCTCATCTGACCCTGCCATAAACTGATTCAACTCACTAAATTGGTTGAAAAGTAATGGGGAGGGAAGAAGTTAATCAGCTCAGGGGGTCATATGAGCACCAGTGCTGATGAGAGGGAGGGGCAAGCGGCAGCCTGAGGAAGCAGTAAAGGGCAGCATTCCTGAGGATGGAAACCAGTAGCCACAGACTTGTTAATCCAGCTTCACCACAGAAACAATGGAAAGGCACCTTGCACCACTGCTCGCCTCCTTGGGTCAGGTGGAGCCCAGCTAGTGATGTTTTCTGTTATAACAGGATCGTACACTCACATCATATTAAAACTGAGCAATGAAATCAAGGAGGAGCCCATGAGCTGAAAAAGGACTGTCCCCTTACATCCCTGCACAGGAACAGTAAGAGATGGGAATTGCTGCTGATATAACCAAAGCCATTTGGAATTAAGTAAATGACACAGTCGGCCTGGTCTAGCAGCTCAATGTTGCCAAGAGGCAACAACCTTCCCCCTCTTCTCTTTCCCCATCACACAATCCTGCTCCCTCCTTCATGCTGGTTTCAACATTAACTGGACCTTCCTGGAGCACCAGCCCGCTCAGCCCGCGCTCTGTGCAGAGGAAACCCTCCCCTGCCCCCTGCCAGGCTGGTTTTCTACAGGTGCCGTGAGCTGAACCTGCTCAGATTGGAGCACAGTGCAGAACAGCTCAAGGGACGCGGTGAGGCTGTGCAGTCAGGACTGAGAAGCAAAGTGAGGGGAACCTGCCAATTTCACAGGAGCACAAAATAATTTAGGTGTAAAGGGATCTCTGGAGGTCATCGAGCCCGGTGACAGTGAATCGCTGTCTTGCCTCTGCTGCAGCGTTCAGCAAGCAGACAAACCAGCCAGCAGCCGTCCAGCTGTCATCAAAAATCCAGCTCTTATGATTTACCAACAACATTTTTAATGGAACATGAACGTTGATGCAAAACTGGCTTCTGTTTGTATCCTAAAGAAGTAAAAAAAAAAAATATTCTCCCTGAAAATAACAATTAGCAGTTAATCCCTGACTATAACACTCTGAGTAAGGGAGAATGCTCTAAGGAGTAACAGAACAGTGAATATTTGCAGCCAGAAGGGTTTGGAGATGTTTGTTTACGGTGCAGTATGTCCTGACCTGACAGATTCCTAAAGAACCCATATAAAGAGCTCCGATTATTGATAGAGTCAGACAGCATGAAACAGTTTTTCTAACATGCTTACAAATAGTTTAAAGGAAATTACAAACACATAAAAGACAAACCCAAGTTTACAGTAAAAGGTTAGAGAGCTAAATTCACTCTTCCAGCAAGCACTAAGTTACACGGAACTGAGCTGAGCACAGCTGATGTTATTTTACCTGGAAAAATCAAAGTGGGGAGGGGAGGAAAGATTTTTAGTTTGGCAGTTTTCTGCAAAAGGAAAACAAAAGGAAAAAGCTTGTTTGTTGTATTAACCGATTGGGTGGGTGGGTGAGCAGTTTAAATAACACACACAATGATGTCACAACGTGCTCTGAGAAGATTCATTCACGTCTTTGGAAATACGAAAAAGTTATTTATAACACCAAGTAAAAAAATAATAGAGGGCCTGATCCTGTCACCACTAACTCCAACTGGGTGGAGTTGAGCTTTCAAGACCTTCTAAACTGATTTAGAACATTTTTCAACAGCCTGTTCAGATATTAGCGAGCCCCAGCCTGACTGGCTCCCAACACATCCCCACTCGCTAAATTACTCCCCTTTCCTCTTCCTCCCCCCTTTATTATAATTTAAAACAAAAATATTTTTTATGTGTCGAGCATTTGTATATTCGGAAACAGCGCCTGCCTTTTCTCCACTCTGACAGCTCTCAGCATTGCGAGCCATTAGCAGCCTGCAAATCAAGAGCTGCAGGCCAGACAGACAGACCGAGGCGGAGCAGCCCACTCTCCACAGCATCCCGGAGACCATCACAGTTTTGTGAACCTCCGATTTGTGCCTCATACTGCCAGGAATACCTGTCTCCTACACAATCAGAGGGCAATTCCTGAAATGCAAAGGGAGTTAAGTTTTAGACCCCTTTATGATTTGAAAGAAACATTTTTCCTTCATCTACACAGTAAGAGAAACTACAAGGGTGACTGTATAGACCGAGAGGCTGCGTAGCGGGACTGGTCGTTGCCCCAGCAGTAACACCTAAACATGGGACATTTTACAAGGTGAGCCTGCACCAAAGAAGGGCCCTTCTTTCTCTCACTCCCTGTCATCTCCGCAGTTCAAAGTGGCTGCTGGAAACCCCTGTATGTGGCACATGAGATTCCAATCATTACCCTGCAGACCTGTTTTGCTTTCACAAGGTACTGCTGATGAGACCAAAATTCTGTCGCAATTTATTCAAGAAAAAGGGGAAAAAAAACCCGTCAAACAAATGAATAGTAAGTTCTTTCTGATGCAGTCTCCCTGGACAAGGCTGCATTACACAGCACATCCATCAGCATCTCCTCTGGCTTCCAGCTATAACACACCCAGCATGGTCAGATCCAAAAGCACCACAACGTGCATTAGGTAGTTAAATACAGCAAATACAAGGGCAACGATCTAGAGTTCTCACTTACCTTCTGCTTCTCTTGCAGCATTCATTTGTGGAGGAACATTTTTTTCATTAAGTTTCTTTCAGTTTCTGTCAACTGAAGCCTCTCATGAACTGAAGCTGAAAACACGAAGCTGTATAGAGCAGAACTCTGCCCACGACAAGCACTGGATCTCAGGAGCCCTCTCGTCTGCCTCCTTGAAAGCCAACATTCTCCTCACCACCAATGTTTTAAACTCTACAAGTAAGCCCAAATGAACCACAGCCTCCAAGAGATCTCATGCTTCCTTCTGATAACCTGGACAAGGAGGAACAGCCAGCCAAGGCTGGGATAGCTACGTGTGCCACAGCTTCCCACAGCGTCCGCGTCCCTCTGCTGCCTCTAGATACCAACAGGGCCAGGCCTGAGCCCTTCTTGGGGAAGAATCCCAGGACCTCTAGTTAAGTTACAGTTGCAACCATCTGGACAAATGCCCCATCCAGCTGTAGGACACAGATTAGAGAGGGGTTTGAACCAGATTTCTGGTTCTAGTTCATGTTCCTCTACTGCATGGTTTGGTTGAGATTTCACTGCAGCGCTAATAAGTTGAGCCCTATTGCAAACGCCTCTATCAGTGCCTGGCAGTCGTTCACATTTCCAAAACAGCTCATCAAGTTAATGAAGGCTGCTACATCTCTGCTTTCCAGTTTGACATTTCCCATAAACGCTAAAAATGTTCCTCTTTGATTCTCTTGCTACTCTTAAACGTTAAAACAATGTGGCAAAAAAGCTCCACCCTAGCAGAGTTGGACTGGAGCAGCAAAGTTTATTTCTTGTGCTTTTTATTACCTTGCTGCCATTTCCTCGTCATAAGCTGGAAATGTTAAATTATAAAAAAATACAATATTAATCAGCCAATTGAGCTGCCAGTTCTAATTCTGGACAGAAAAATGGACAAAGAAATAATCAAAGCCTTACCAAAAAAGCAGATGGCTGGAGAGCGCTTCTGGCAGTCATGCTACTCGCACATGGGACCACTTGAGTTTAACAAATTAGACAACAGAGAAAGTACTGAAATGGAAATTGGGGCTCTACTCTGTTCAAATTCTTCAAAATGTTTGTTTTGGATTCGTACCTCCGCTGCAATTTACAACCCTAGATTAGATAGAGCGAGGGTAATATTCTTGACTAGAAGAAAAACAGAATGACTAAACCATTTGCCAAATCACAGGGATCGTCTCCCTGTACACAAATAATACCAACATGTAAATGGTTTCCTAAATAAAACCTCGTACTGAATGCGTCTTCTACTACACAGCAAGAAACTCTATTAGTAGAGCACAAGACTCTTCCCTGAGTCAGATGCAGAATTCCTTCAAGCAAGGCCCATATCCAGAAGTGAACGTGCGAGTTATACCGGCATGAAAAAGAAACCAAATTTCTCAGTCACACAGCAGAGACCTCCCATTGCTCGTGAGATGACATCCCAGAGCTGCTTGCTCCAAAAGCAGCCCCTTCATAGATAATGAATAAAAGGGCAGTTGTTCCTAACTTTAGCTGCTTTTGAGACCATAAGGCACAGTGCAACACTTCTTATTCAATCAGGGAGAGCAAATCACTAAAATAATGTTAGTTCTATTACTACGAAGGCTATCGATCTATAGCTGTATACATAATATATTGATAATTACATCAACACATAGGTAGCAGATGACACTAAAAAATGGAAGAAAAAAATACCCATTCCATCAGTCTCGCTGTAAGTGTTTAACAGCAAAAACACGAGGCCTTTGTCAGGGAGATGCCAGCTGCAGTTTAAAGTAAATGTACGGCCAAACATGACGTCACCCACCACAACCAAAAATTAAGATGAAAACTCTGCTGGTCTCAGGGACCAGTCACTCACCAGGGAACCAGTGGTTTTATTTGCACGCCTTCCTGAAGAATCCAAAAATAACATTTTTCCATGGAGCAGAAATTCCTGTAGCGTTCACGCTTTTCATTTCAGTAATGTTGCAATCCAAAACGCCGGCCCTCTGTAATGAGGTCATCTGACAGTGTAATTTGTAGTATTTTCTTCTGTCAAAATTGATCTGAGCGTTTCCATAGCAACTAGATCAAAACAAAAGATGGAGTAGACAGAGTCAGTCTCTCCCTGCCACCACCCAGATTTCTATATAAATATATATGTGTATCTATATAAAGCATTACACATCTAAAAAGTTAATGTTCATGATTCATCACTAAACAACGCTAGAAAAACAGCGCTGGAGAAACAGCAGCATGGTAGGAAAACTTTAAGAAAGAGAAATGACAGCTAATGTGTAAACTGACATCAATAAAATCGATAATTGAACAGTTACTCTGTTCACAGGTATCGGAAAATAAAGTGTGTGATTCCCATGCAAACCCTTCAGGAAAAGGTATTACCCATTTCTGGTTGGGAAAGGTGGAAGCGAATACTGGCTTTGCTGAGATGAGGTGAAGAATACAATATCCTTGTTTTCAGACAAAATCACCTTTTAAGCACGTTAACATGTTGAACTTTATGAAAGCTCGACTGCCATTTAGCTACCTAAGCTTAGTCCTGGAAGTGCCATATGAAATTGTCTTGCAAATGCCCTGTCAGTTTATTTTAGTAGGAGCCGAACTGATTCCAGATGCTGCGATTACAGAACACCTAAAAAAACTCTGGATGGGGAACCTGATGCCATTTCCAATCAGCTAATATGGCTAATAGCAACACCACCCAAACCCTTCCTTTTGAAACAGAGTGATTCATTACAACGGTAGGATAAGAGAGGTTGGTTTACTTTAACACCACAGGAGCTTTGGACAGGTGTTTAAGGCATGTGTGGATGAGGTACTGAGGGACATGGTTTAGAGACTGGTGGGAATGGTTGGACTCAATGATCCAGTGGGTCTCTTCCAACCTGGTGATTCTGTGATTTGAGACAGATCCTGAACTCAGAGTACCAAACACACAGGGTGTGCAGGTGCACGTGCACGCCTGCAAGCTCCACAGCTCCGCATGCAAACACCAAAACAGCCACACAGTTCCTAACTTGAGCTTTAAGGATGAACCTAACATGTGACACGTACCTGCCTCTAGGAACCTGCACAGTATCCGAGAGGAATTTTCCAAGTACTGCGTAGCATCACTTACCGCCTCCAGTACAGAAACACAGAATCACCGGGTTGGAAGAGACCCATCGGATCATCAAGTCCAACCATTCCCACCAAACACTAAACCATGTCCCTCAGGACCTCGTCT
>WAAB01024633.1:364583-451752 GCA_013389865.1 Piaya cayana | reverse complement strand
GGAGGTGGTTGATTCACCTTCCCTGGAGGTGTTTAAGGGACGGGTAGATGAGGTCCTGAGAGACAGCCCAGACAGTCCAGAAACAAGTACCCAGATTTATCTCCAAACATTTCTAGTGCCTGTTAACAGAAACTTGGTTACTTACAAATACATTTGCAGCTACAGCTTCTTTACACATCCCAGCTGTACCAGTATTCAGTTAAATCATTTTTCTATTCTACTTCAATATTTTTGCAGTTATAAATAACATACATGCTTTGGTCTTCTAGGGATGAAATCTGAGTAGAGCTGTAAAAACATAAAAACGCAATGCCTAGATTCATCATTCAGTTCAAGAGCAGAGTAGGGCTGCAGGTAATTGATAACATGTACATAACATCTATGCTTCAATACGGATAGAGCTGCAGCCATAGAACTGGAATAAGTCATAGAATCATAGAATAACCAGGTTGGAAGAGACCCACTGGATCATCGAGTCCAACCATTCCTATCCATCACTAACCCATGTCCCTCAGCACCTCGTCCACCCACACCTTAAACCCCTCCAGGGAAGGTGACTCAACCCCCTCCCTGGGCAGCCTCTGACACTGACCAATCACCCTTTCCGTGAAATTTTTTTTCTTAATGTCCAGCCTGACCCTCCCCTGGTGGAGCTTGAGGCCATTCCCTCTCATCCTGTCCCCTGTCCCCTGAGAGAAGGGCCCAGCTCCCTCCTCTCCACAACCTCCTTTCAGGTAGTTGCAGAGAGCAATAAATCTCCCCTCAGCCTTCTTGTTCTCCAGGCTGAAGTCATCCTAATATTGCAGCAAAGATAAGTATACTTTAAATTTTAAAAGCTTGTCTGCACACAATGAGTTGTCACATCTAATGTGGATTGATCCCTTTAGCACTTGTCCTGTCGTGTGAGTGAAGAAGTAGTTGGAATGGAGAAATGTCTCTGGGCCTTACCTAGACGATAGCTAACGTAGCTTACATGTCTCTGTGCTGAATAGGCTGAGGACAATCTACATCAGCTGATGAGGCACTGAGGGACATGGGTTAGTGATTGATAGGAATGGTTGGACTCAATGATCCAGTGGGTTTCTTCCAACCTGGTGATTCTATGATTCTATGATCTGTCAGCTGTATATAGATCTCAGGATGTGGCTTCTGCCCTCAGCGAATCTGCAGCTCAAAGGGGAATGTGCGTCCCAGCACGTTCCCTGAGCAGAGATAAAGGCTTGTAAGTGACGACGAGCCCATGGGCCAGGCCCTGCTGCAGGCAGATCCACCCTGGCTGACTCAGAGCTGCAGCCCAGGAGCAGCGCAGGGTGACCCACAGATTCTTCTTATTAATTGGTCATTCTGGATTATAACAGTAATCTGTAACTGTAAGTTACAGCTAAAAGGAATACTTTCTATTCATGAAAAACCTGAAGGAAAAAAAAAAGCAGCCTTCATCACGTTGTTTTTGGTTTGAGTCCCTCTGAAGCATTTCATCTTGGTTTTGAAAAAAGATACAAGAGCTCCAACCCAACTGCTGCCATAAATTGCAGTTTCATTTTAGAAATTTCACAATGAAATGTTTGAACTCTTTGCACTCTTGAGGCAATTCTTCAAATTGAATAATTCAATGAAATTGCCTTAGACTGACAAAACAAAGAACTGTGTCAAATCTGAGCTTGGGGAGGGGAAGGAAACAGTTAACAACGACCCCATTCTGTCTCAAAGTGCTTTTATTTAAAAATGAACCATGTGTTAAAAAAAAAAAAAGAAGGGAAAAAAATCACTCTGCAACATTATAGTTTTCAAAGATGGTGTAGCCAGGAATTACAGATAAACCCTATTAAAACCATAAAGAAAAGTCTTTCGATAGCATTCAGCATATCGAACTGGCTTCTCCTAGTGTTTGGAGTAATAAAGCTGTCAAGGAGCGCAGAAAAGGAGAGCGAAGCGTTTCAAGAGTCAGACACATGAACTCCTATTAACCCACATTAACATGTAATCGTTGCTGCGCACACACTGGTCTCGGTGTCAAGTGCTTGTAAGGGGCACAAGGAAAACCTCCGCATGTGAGCCGGGCAGGGTAACCGCGGCACCGTCCTGCGAATTCCTGACAGAGCCATTCCTCCTGACCAGCACCAAATGGATGAGTTATTCCTGGACACTTCCCATATGGCCGGTGAAGTTCTGAATGGAAAGAGATGTTATTTCACTTTAATAACTTCCTTGTTTTCCATCACACCAAGAAGTTTCTAGCTTGCAGAAATCTAAGAAGTGAGTAAATCATTTCAGTACAATCAGGTATGACTGCCTCAAGGTGCCGAGCAGCCCACAGCCTCACAAAGGCAGCAGGGGCTTGGGGATCATTCACTTCAAGGCTTTGAGACAGCCTGGCCAGATCAGCGATGATGCAGCAGGAGAAGATGCAGGACAACTTCAACAATTTGATCATCCATCTGCTGAAGGTGGCTGTGTCTGACACAGAAGGGGACACACCTGTACTCCTTTCAGACATGAGCTCGAGCTGTGAAACACCACAGCACGGAGAGCTTTTCAGACCTGGCTGCAAAGACCACACGAAGCCTCCTCTCCATCACCTGGAATCAGCAGCACAGAGGTGTCTGCACCGCTCCCTTGGGCACGGCAAACATGCACCTTTTGAGAAGTAACAGGAGTGAAGTGGAGAGGAGGGACGCAAGGCTCTCTGTAAATAAATCAGAAGGGCAAACAGCTGAAGGAAGAGCCACCTAATCTGAAGGAAAACATTTGCACAAGGATCAGCGTATATAAGCCAGCCATTAACAGATATCTGCTAGAAATTAGAAAAAGGCGGAGGAAGATTCTGGCACAACCTCCTGACAGGATGGGAGAAACACAAACCACACAAAAATGCTACTGTGTTTTAAAATGTCTGTTTATAAATTCACAGAGATGATTAGAGGACATGTTGACCTGTGACTGCAGGGACTGGTCTTTCTCAGTTCTTACCCTGGCCCTTTGCTTTGTGCACCCCCCAAAATACCCTCCCTTTCCAGCCAGGGCGATGCTCTGGAATTTGTTTAACGCTCATGAACTACAAGGGTGTCACTAAAATGATGATGTAGGAGTATTATCAGAGAGCAAGACACGATTGTGTAGATTTGGATGTGTTTACATGGGGCTGATCACTAGTTCAGTTGTGGAGGTTGCTGATGCAGGTGAACAGGTTACTGTGCCTCTTAGGCTGCTCATCAACACCTCTGCCCATCTTCCAGACCTTACCAGACAGATTTACTAGCAGAACTGCGTGTGTAACGATGCCCTAACCGCAATCCACAACAACAGAGGTTAAGAAGTGCTCCAAGCTTATTGGTTTCCCCTCAGCTGAGCTGGGATGAGATTTCAGACACCTCAGTATCAGTCAGTCAAAGGGATGGCAGCTGTGAGAAGGAAGGTGGGATAACCCTCACCCAGCGCAGGGGCTGCCCTGAACAGCAGCTGTTTACAGAGATAGAACTAGAAGTGCCCTACCAAAATCAGCTGTATTTTATGGAAGTGTTTCCAGGAGTCCTGCTGTGCTTCCTTGAAGAGACTGCTCCTGGACAGGTAGCTCTGCTGAAACCTCCAGCAGTAAAGGGCAGCTTATCAACATATACTGGTGCGCAGGTAATTACAAAGTCAATTCTCCAGGCTCCATAAAAGCACAGTAGAAGCTTAAGGTGCTTTTCTTCCTCTGGGTTTCATTCCATGCATTGTAATCTGCCTCCCTCCCTCACCTTTCACCATCTTGCTTTAACAAATCTAGCCCGGGGGAGGTTTCAGAGCCTGCACCCTCACCTCAGGTTAAAGTGGTTGCTGATGACAGACAGAGCTAAGCAAGCGCGCTCCGAACCTGAGCTCTCAGGCAAGAAGCACATAGCTAAACTTTGCCAAATGACTTTCAGAAAAGCCTCGATTGAAAGGAATCTTCATTGTAAAATGCTGAAAGACACACACATGGAAACCCCCGAAACCACCAAATGGCACAGGCAAAAGGCAGGAAACAGCCTGGGGTTTCTGACTCCCACAGAACTGCTCACTTTCAGCTGATGAACACATTGATTTAAGGGAGCAAACACCCTTAATGTAGGATTCACACACGATCTGACCCACAGGCCAGCCTGATTTCCACTCTAGCTCAATGGGCTGTAGAATCCTTTAGAAGCTCAGGTCTGTTGAAACCTATGCAAGAAGTGAAAACGTCTCTTTTCATGGAATGACGTCAAATCCCTTTTGCTCCCCTTCTGCTGTTTAAACATAACTGCTGCTCAAATATTCAGTCATCAGACCTGTAACTGTGGCTGTTGAATGATCATCTGCCTCCTGCACTGCTTCAGTGCCACCCTCATCACAGCAGGATTTTGCTGGAGATGCTCTGGGAATGAGGCTAATAAGAAGAGAAATAAAACACGCACATTCCCAATTCAGTTATTTCTGTGGCACACTCAACAGTGGGAATGCTGAGAGGCTGTACGAGGACTACTTGCGCCCAAACCCCTCAAATCCATGTGATGCAAACTCCCCAGAAGACAACATGTAAAGCTACAGGTTTAGTACAGAGGAGCTTTCTTGATCAGCACAACTTCTCAGAATAAAAGAATAGAAACAGAGAAGGATTAAATACTGTTAACGCATGCCATTCTCCTTCACTTTTCTGGCACCGCTGTCCTTTCATGTGGTAGTTTGTTTTCCTACAACATGATTTCAGAAACACATCTCTCCAAACATCTGGAGATCTTCCACTTGCTCTGCCCACCAAGGCAGGAACCAGAGAAAATTCCATTGTTGGTGTATTCCACCAGGGCCACGCTTGTGCATTACCTCTGCCCTCATCTCGAGGCTGGCTTCAGAGCTCATTTTGTGGTTACCTGAATGCCTGCCATTGCCTCAAGGAAGCCTTTCACATCACAGCGCCTGATGCGTTGGAGGCTTTGGTGCCTCTGTCCCTGACAGCCACATCTCCCCGGTGCCATAGATCATCCTGGCGTGAAAGAACTTGTGATATACACTACTATATGTTTAAATCTGGAAACAAAGAACAAGCAGCAGCTCATTGCTGATGACTGAACACTAATTCTCACACAGAACAAGCTCTTTTCTCAGCCCTGGGTCAGAGCCCATTTACATACAGGGCAGAAAGGGGTCTAGGGTTCTCCTTAAGGCAATGGCAAGCAAGAGGCTGCAGCACCTTCCCACCCTTTCAGTACACACAGCACCACCAAACGCTTCATGAGAGATCCAGCACTACCAGCTCTGCCAAACGGAGACCAAGGTGCCTTTTCCATTCAGATTCCAGCATCCCATTTACCGAGAGCCGCAGGAAGCTCACTGCCTGTGCACACAGAACGGGGACTGCCCTGAGCGACGTACACCCAAGAGTTCCACCTTCCTCCCCAAGACATATGTCAGCCCAAGTGACCTACTTCTTCAAGTCTTCCGTGAGAAAGGGCAGGACAGCGCTCCGCACGGGCCACAGAACGCACCAACAGGCCCCTATTGTAATGCAAGAGCTGTAACCACCGACAGTAACCAAGATTTAGGATACGACGGCGCTCGCTAACCATTTCATCAAATTGAATGTATATGAACAGCAAAAGAAAACATCAACAAATTCCAGATGCAGAATGTAATTAAGTTTGCATGGCAGAATGTTTCATATTGTTTTCTACGGGGAAAAAAAAAAGTCATCATTAAAGCAGTGGATTTTCAGTAAACTATGTTCTGGGTTAGAGCCCAGAATAGTTACACTTGGCAGTTCAGAGGCACGGGTAAAATATTCCAAGGTTCGTAAATCCTTGACTTTAATTTGTAGATATAGGTTACAGCTTGAGTATCACTGCAAGGGGGTAAATCATGCTCCCACCTAAACCGCTGCCAGAGGGCCCTGGACCAAGCTTTTCAGCTCTATTGGGCAGCTTTTAGGAAAACCATACATCAATGTCTTCCAGGTTCCCATGCCATTTGGACAGTACATACTCATAGCAGAAGCGTTCTTTGGCCAGAACAGGCTCTGCAGCACCTATTTTTAACTCACACTCTTAAATCGTGATGACCCACGAGGGAAAAGATACCCAGAGGCGCACTGGACGTGAACAAAGTGATTCCTCTCACGCATCAGGTTATATTAACTACCTCGGTCCTGAAGGCT
Source organism: Piaya cayana (assembly GCA_013389865.1). NCBI lineage: Eukaryota > Metazoa > Chordata > Aves > Cuculiformes > Coccyzidae > Piaya > Piaya cayana. The sequence continues at coordinate 445,604 of WAAB01024633.1, read as the reverse complement.
CAGTATGAGGAGGCAACTTGGGACTGTTAGGAATTAATTTGTAAAACAAAAAATCCAGCAGCATTCAGTGGCTTACAAAGAATTTCGTTTAATTTGCATTCTCTGGAACGATTTGAAAGATTCCAGCAGCACATGCCTACACAAAAAAAAACCAGCTAATAGTGTCTGGTAAGAGTTACTTGCCTAAATCTCCTTAGATATTAGACATATTATCTGTGTGCTTCTTTCAGACCTTGGGTTCTTTGCTGTGTTCAATAAAGGGTTTAAGAAACTAGTACACAAGGCTTATTGGTAAGACGCTGGTTTGTTCAACAAAGACCAGTCACACAGGCAACGTATCACACCACAACAGGATAATGAAGGTGTAGGGTAAAGCGTGAGCCCCTCTCAAGAGATCAGACTCTACAGAGAGCACTGAATTTGTCCCATTTTATTAAAATCCTTTCTTACAACAAAGCCTTGACACAGCTAAAGGAAAATTCATGCAGAGTTATAACTTAACCCAGTGACCAACCAAAAGCTGAGTACGATGGCCACAGTCTGGACACTTAAGCGTGGCCTTAAACACCAGAAGAAATTCCAGGGAAGTTAGTGGAACTTCCAAAGTGTTTAAAAGCAGATCCAAGAAATTCCAGAGTCAGTACTGGGAGAGGCAGGAAGTCACTGGTAACAGTCTGAAGTGTGAGTTTAGGGAAAAAAATCATTCCTTTTCCTACCAAACCTCAGTCACCACTTGGTTGATTTCAGTCTCTTTTGTACTAGCCGCATAATTATACCATTCATATCCCCTCTCAGAAGCCTTTTTTGAAATCTATTCTTTGGAAATGGTGTGATTTTCCTAGCGTCAGAACTATTCTGAAGTCCAGTGCTCTGAAGAAATTCGGTACCTACAATTCTTCACATTTTCACGCAGTGACAAGAAGAGCAACCCTTCATTCTGAGACACAGCCTTGGGTTTCCCATCAGTTATAACAAGGTTATGAGAAAGTCTGACTTCAAAGAGCAAAAAGACCCAAGCAAACCAAAGAGCAGCCTACTTAACTTTTGTTTTGCACCACACCTTTGCAGTAGACAAAGCAGTCTGGGTTTCTTCAAAACACTCAAACTGATACCAGTTCTAACCTGGCTGTCCCAAACAGTCCCACATTTCTGGAGGAAAGGAGTCCCTTAAAATCCAGCCAGACCTCCTTAGTTCTTTGAACTCCTCCTCATCCAGACCAGCCCTACACACACAGTCAAAGGCAGAAGAAGATGCCTCCAAGCCCCAGGTCCTACCGCTGTCCCACAACAGTATCAGGTATTTGGGTGCTTCACCGGTCCCTTGCTGCTTGTTTATGCCAGCAGCTCCCTATTAAACTAAAGCAACACGTGCACACAGCAAGTTTCCAATAACTGGGTCACCATCTAACATTCAGCAATTAGACAGCAGCTCCACTTCCACTGCTCTCAGCTAAATCCCAAAATGAAGTGCTGGCCCATATCAAATATTCCTCCAGATAGGGAGAAAATTGTGGCCTTGTGTATTACGGTCTCACAGTGCCTCCATTCCGGAGGGTTTGCAGGCTTGTTCCGAGCTGCGCCAAACAGTAAATCTTGACTGGAGACAACCTGCTTCTCTAGAGAAATCAACTCTCTTGAAAACACTGCTAGATAAAGCAGTTGTACTGCATCACAGCCTATCACGCCAAACGCATCTTCTCCAATAAATGGTTGAAAGAAGTGGAAAAATAAGTAAAGACATTTCCAATAAATCCAGATTTATATATATCATATATTAGCCTGCAGATGTCAGAGTAACATAAAACGCTTTCCTAATGGAAGAATTCAAGGGAAAAGCCAGAGCTCTAAATGTAAAGAATGCGAGTGTCCTGCAACATCTGCAGATGCGTGGCCTGTGAGTGAGTGCACAAATCAAACGACCAGGCATGCAGAAGGCTGTGGAGAAAAGCCATTTGTGCTTTTATGTACCTGACACCCATAATGACCACAATGAATCATCACTTGGGTTCTCACAGACCTAGATCCTCAAACATCTTCAAACCTACAAGGCTTTGCACTCATTACGACAGCACCTCTGGTCATCATTCATTGCCTGGTGTGATAGGATGAGAAGAAACAACCAAAGTTGCAGCAGGGGAAGTTCAGACTGGATAGCAGGAAAAATTTCTTCACTGAAAGGATTGTTAAGCACTGAAACAGGCTGCCCAGGGCTGTGGTTGAGTCACCATCCCTGGGGGTATTTAAAAGATGGGTAGATGAGGTGCTCGGGGATATTATTCAGTAGTGGACAGGTATGGTTGGCATTGATGATCTCAAAGGTCTTTTCCAACCAAATGATTCTATTCTACAGTTCTATAAACCAGGCACTGAAAATGCGCTTTATGAAATGACGGCACTGGCTGTAAAGCCTCTGCTTGGAAGAGCAAGAGGTGGTTATGAACAGGCAGGAGAACGCAAAGAAATGCTCCCAATTCAGCAGGACAGGCAATATTGACAACCCAACCTTATTGACTCAAGCCATGCAAACCCACAGCTCTGCAGAGCCATCAGTTCTAGGATTACCCTACGGTAACCATCCACTGTGTAGGTGCCTTCGGACACAGCAAAGACACCCAACCACTGTGAAGAGCCAAGCATAACGGTTGGACGCAATGATCCGGTGGGTCTCTTCCAACGTGGTGATTCTATGATTCTATATATCGTATGCAACACGGCGAGGGAGTCTGAAGTGGTTCTGCCTGCAAATCCAGGCAGCCATTTGCACAAGCAAAGGTCAAAAGCAGGACACACAATATTGCGTTGGAAAAGGTCGATGCATCTCAGTTCACATCCGCCCTGGAACAATTTCTATTTTGTATCTTATTTACATCTTCATCTGAATAGAAACACAGTAAGTGAGGTTAACTTAAAAAGGTAAACAAGAATTTCAGCTTTAAGCTTTGATTTAGACGATGTGTTTTCTGATAGTGCTTATGTGAATTGTGCTGTTCAGTTATTTCTGGAATAACAGTAGGCAGAGTTTATAAACAAGTAGCTCACAACAATGTTTCTTATTCCCTCCGCCCGCTTAATAAAATGAAAGATCACCTAAATTTAAAACAATGTATTTTAAACATCCAGAATAATTTCCTGGAGTGTTGCCTAGTTTGTTTTAAACTTTTTCTAACCAAAAAAAAAAAAAGAAGCCTAAACTGTGAATGTTTATTTATTGCTTTTATGTTTCAATTGTACAACGTTTCTGTGCTTGGTCAAGTGAAGCACATAACTTTTCTTTATTTTCACAACAGTCCTTCCAAAAAAGGGAAATCACTTGTGCATCTAATTGTGTGTGTCTTTCAATTCAGAACCATAAGATACAGGGAAGTGGAAAGGTTAATTTAAGAGGTTGGTTTTTTTCATATACAGTAATGAGTAGCTTGCAACCATTAGATACATCTACTTAGGAGAAACACATGGTGCCCATCCAATTTTTTTTGGTTTTTTAAATTTCAGACTTCCCTGAATTCTTAAATTCCCTAATCTGAATGTCTGGAGACTTTAAAGCCTCCCTCCCACAGCTTCCCCCGAGATACTTCCTAATACGCTGGGAATTAAAAGAGAAGCACTCATTGATGGCGTTCACGCTGTTTGTTGTATTTGTTTCATTTTCCCCTGATTTTCAAAGACATCAACAATAATGAAACTGCCACTCTCTCAGTGACAACACTGGCTCCCATCAGCATAGATGGCAAAATAAGCAAGTAAAAAATACAAGCCACAGTGCTCTGAAACTTCCTTCACGCTGTAGCCCCAAGCTTTATGATTGGACTCGATGAACCGGTGGGTCTCTTCCAACCTGGTTGTTCTATGATTTTTCAGAGCTGACTACCTAAAATGGAACCGCCAAAAACTGAAGTGAGTTCCTGCCATGCCTTTGTCTACTACAGAAATTATTTAAGTTTGGGTTTTTGACCACTTAAATGTAACGGACGCAAAGGTATTCACTAAGGATGAAGGTACAGGAGGAGAGCAACAAGGATTGTCTCTGCTTCACGATTCCTTCAGCACCTGTTTCTCCACTGGCCTGGGGGACGCTGTGCTAAGCCCCAGGAAGAGACTCCTCCTTTTCAAAGCCCGCAGAGTGCAGCTGGGGCTGGGCCACCTACCCCATGGGGCTGACCCCTGCCCCTGCACCTCCTGCTAGACTCCAGGCTTCTCCTTTCTCTAGGGACTGGCAGGGGAGGGTAGTATTTTGCGGCTGCCATTCCAAAGCAAAAGCTGGAAATCCAAGAATCTTTACCTAATAAATAAAATCCCAGCTATTCACAGCACTGATGTCTCAGTTTACATGAAGGGTTGACAGAGTTTTCTTCTAGCTAAGGGGCTCCTGTGAGTTACAGCGATGAAGGAAGACCCAAGAATGTTGATTAATACATATTATAATCTACAAAAAAAAAAAGGAGGACCAATATTCACAACCGTTCCAGCCTCCAGGGACAGCAGGAGGGCAGGGCTAGAACAGCAACAAGAGATGCAGCAATGGGCAGTGGTACTGAGGCAGTCTCCCCAGATCAAGCAAAGCTTTGTTCTTTGCAAATCCAGCAACAACTCTCCTTAGAAAAATTCCAAATGCCAGCACTTCCAACTACATGGGGACAGGGCTGTGAGGACTCTGCGCTAACTGCAGGGCACGCCACATACCTGAGGTACCGACCAGAAGCACAGACAGAAATGCTTTATAGCTCCATATTTCTTCCCTGAACCCAATCACACAAGCACTCGTGAGGCTTCTCAGTTTTTTGGTTCCATAGTCTCAGGGCTAAACTATATAAAAAAAGAAAGTCCGCCTGTCAATGATACAGCACATCACAAGTCCACACAGCACATTTTACTTCCAAATCTATATATCTCAGCTCCTACAGACCAAGGTAACCTCTCATCCGCAGCCAGCGACCCACACCTCTACTGGCCATCAAGGAGCCCTTCAGACCTTCAGTAAAAGCCTTATGTGGTTCAGGTGGGGAGGCCATGGGCTGCAATCACAGGAGGATCGAGAACAACTTGGATGAATGGCTGACAAGAGAGATGTTGGTGTAGGCAGTCAAGGGAAGGGACCATACAACCTCCTGAAAAACTGCCCACCCTCTTCCAACTGAGTATTTTTGCATTTAAACCTATATTAGGTTGATTCTTGTTCCCTGCCTAACTAATTTTACAATAACAAATACATATCCAACAACCTCGATTTCACTGATTACCAACAGTCCCATCACTACGTCACCTCTAACACAGACACCTTCCTTTCTTGCTCATGGTTACTATACATCACTCTCCAGAAACTCAGGACAATAAGGAGCAGGTTTTACCAATTTCATACACACAGTTACTTCTGGCATGACGACAATGCAATAAAGACACATTTCAAAGCCACTTTTGCCAGGTTCCTCTGTTGTTCACTGGACAGTTTCCAGAAAGAATAAAAAGAATAAAGGGGTGAGCTCTCTGGAGGCACTAGGTGCTGGAGGCAAACTTCAGTGCTGATGGATCTTGCAGAACCTCAATCATGAGGATGTCAGCAATTCTGTATTCGATGTTAGATTTATGGGAAACAAGGTGATACTTTTTTTTCTTTTATTAGATAAAGCAAAACACAACTGGTGCTCCAATACAGCGCTTGGAGATTTCTCAATAGAGGAAAAAAGAAACCAGAACAAAACCCCAAACCCAGAGTGACAGGGAAGCTGGTAACCAGTAAACATCAGTCATCTGTTAAAATAAACTTGTTCTTCCTTTCAGATTAGCTGCTGTCTAGTGGGACAAAATGAACACAGATCTGAAAGGCAGTCAGCCCAAGGGATCCAGAACAAGTGAGTGGAGTAGATGCTGACAAATGAAATATCATAATTGCCACTCTACGGTACAAGTTGAATTAATATCTATAAGAAGGGGGAGGGGGTTCCCCTGTAAGAATTGCAAAAGATAAAGTTCTAATTTGACCGAATTCCAAACACTGGAAAATGGAAATGACATTTGAGGAAACTGGAAAGTACTGTTCTATTTTCTCAAATATTTTAATCAGTTTTTCATGTCGAGCCCAGACTGCGTGTCTCAGTGAAGGAATTCCTCAGTGAAAGTCAATGGACTAAGCGATGGCATCAAAACCTGCATTCCTGCATGGGGTTTGTGTGCATGTTCCTCTAGCCAGAGACCTCCCAATGCAATCAGGGGAAGGAGGACTAGAGGCCATGGCTGAAACTTAGGATTTTAGCAACCTGGATTTCTTTGCTTGCCTTACAACAGACACAGGGCAAGTCTCCACCTTTTCATGGCTCACTTCCACGTCTGTGAATGGGGTAATAGGATCACTTCAAAGGGACCTGGAAAGGCCATACTGAAGAACTTAAGAAAATTAGGTCTCTAATACAAGAGCGACTGACAAGGGTTAGAAGACCCTTCCCTTCTGCAGACAGCCCTGTCTGACACGCTTGTTTTCAGAAACGCAGTGGAGTGACCAAACTCCAAAACACCGAGTGCTTTTGACTAGCATTTTACTTCAGAAATACAAACAGTAATTCCCTTGGAGGAAAACACAGAGGCAAAAATGAACCCTGGCTTCTCATTTCCCCCTGTCAAGCCTCCTCCCTCACAGTCACACACACACTCATTTCAGCGTTTGGCTCCCCAGAAGGAGTGAGACTGGTGAGAGGAAGGAGGGAGACTTCTCGCTCTGTCCCTCCTCCTCCCCTCCCACTGCTGGAGGGTTCAGGGAAAGGGTAGTAATGTGCTTGGAGTGACAACATCCTAAACTGACAACTACAATGACAAACCAAAGATTGTTTGCACAAGTAAACCACCTGCTGCATAAGAGACCTGTTTACACCTTGAACTGAGCCTTCTCTCACCTCTCTAATGACACATGCAAAAAGCATTATCAGAGCTAAGCAGACGTCTTGCTCTGGCAGCTTTACCACTCTAGAATGTCAACTCTGAAGTGCGGTTACTCTGAGAATTCAGGAAAGGCTGCTAAAGCAGACAGTAACATTACATAATTTAGTAGGAGCTGTGCTCATGACCAGGACAGGAGCTGGAAAGGTTTCCTATGTTTCCATAAAACATCCCATTTCCCTCTATACAATCCTGCCTCAGGAAACAAACAAAACAAAATCTATTAATTCTAGGTTCTAAGACTAAAGAAGGAAATGACAAGTTATATTAAGAAAAGCAGGGTGGCAGTCTAAAAAAAAAAAAAAAAGACAAAAACCAAGATGTCCCAGTTTCCCAGAAGCAGGTACCTGTGTCTCCTTGGCCGCTGAAGGAAAATTAAAACAATTCTAGAATTATTCCTTTTTCTTCAGCTTACTTTTCAACAAGAATACTCAATTATAGATTTATCCAAATGAAAAAAAAACCTCAGGAGTAATCCCAGAAATTATTAAAATATTTCATTAAGGTTAATTAATCTCCTTAAACTGTTTTCAACTCCAGAAGAGTTTAAAGCTCACGATGTAAATACTGGGCTTCCAAGCATCCTGCTGAATTCGACAGAACAGAAAGTCTAAGGCGTCATTAAAAATAAGACATTGTTTGCATTTTTCATAAAGACATCAAGAGTATTTCATCTCTCTGAAACACGATCTCCCCCAGGGAATTACGGATGAGCAAAACCAGAACAAGTGGAAGTTAAATAATTTTTTTCTTAAATGCCAAGAAGTCAATGGGTTAAGCTCTCAATTTATCTTTGTTTCTCCAAAGATACAACACTATTTCAGAGACATTAAGAGCGAGACCACACCTGTGTTTCTTTAGCAGTGGCCTGCTGAAAATATTTGTCAGGCCTTGTGTCAGAATCCAGAGCACATTCTTTCACTTTATGATTAACCTTTAAGGAGATTACGTTGGGAAAACGCTCCAAGTGACATTCATACTAAATTAACTGCATTCAGACTGGAAAGGGTTTACCCTTGAAGTTGGTGGTTTTTTTCTAACAAAGCCTAAGCAAGCCGCAGAGTTTGTATCCATAGGGAACAGAATACGCAACCAAACGCTGAAAAAAAGACAGGGACGTTATGGTATTTAGATGGTAGTAAATCAATACTCCATAGGTTAAAAAAAAAAATTATGAGAAGAATCGATCCCTCTTTTGATAAAATCTGATCATAGAGATGAGCAAATCAGCTTCAATTAAGTAAAATCTGACCAGAACCTGGATTCATAATGCGAAGAGATCCCTTTTCCCCTCAACCCACAAATACCCTAAACAGCTATCAAAAAGTTCTGCCACCTCTGCTGGGCTTGGCAAAGCCCCAAACTGTTCCTCCTGACAGGGGTTGCTCCCTGGATCCATGTCAGCTGGTGCGACTCCAGTGTTGTTTCATTGAGAGTTTATCTCGGAGACTAAAGCAAAAGTCAGAGGCTGCTTGAATCTGGGAAGGTGGCCAAATCTCCAAAGACAAAGAACTTTGTCCAGCACAATGCTAATAAATGATTCTACCCTCCCTTTATAAAATATTAATTTACTCCACTTGGGGCATAGGATTCCTTTTTCAAGTACACAGTGGGAGTCTAAAGAAAAAAAACATCCCCAATTGCAAAGCAACTGCAACAGGACCTGATCAAACATATTTTCCCATTGTTACCTTGAGCAGCCTCCCTCGTCCCACACCAGTGATTTGTACCATAACTGAAGGGGTAGGAATGATACAGAAGCAAGTGCAAGCTGCACCTTTTGGAAGAAACTCAACAGCCAGACAACGCAAAAGCTGCACTGCATTCCCTGCATTCCCAGGAGAATGATTCCAGAATTCCCAGTTTCTCATGGTGTTTAAGCACTGGTTGTGGGCTGCTGTCCCACCTGAGCACATTGACTTGATCCACACGGGTTGTTTTTCTTAAATCCTTGCTGCAAAATAACACAGAATGCTTCCAGAATAGCCAGGTCTGCATCTCACAGAATGACTTAGGTTGGAAAGAGAGAGTGAGCTGGGGGTGTTTATCCTGGAGAAGAGGAGGCTGAGGGGAGACCTCATTGCTCTCTGCAACTCCCTGAGAGGAGGTTGTGGAGAGGAGGGAGCTGGGCTCTTCTGCCAAGGGACAGGGGACAGGACGAGAGGGAATGGCCTCAAGCTCCGCCAGGGGACGGTCAGGCTAGAAATCAGGAAAAAATCTTTCACATAAAGAGTCATTGGGCAGTGTCAGAAGCTGCCCAGGGAGGTGGTTGATTCACCTTCCCTGGAGGGGTTTAAGGTGCAGGTGGACAAGGTGCTAAGGGACGTGGGTTAGTGATTGATGGGAATGGTTGGACCCGATGATCCTGTGGGTCTCCTCCAACCTGGTGATTCTCTGATTAAGATCAATGGGCTCATGGAAGGGTTTGGGTCGGAAGGGCCCTTAAAGCCACCCAATTCCATCCCCGTTGCGAGGAGGGACATCTCCTACTGGATGATCGAGTCCAACCACAAACCCAACGGCACCGACTCCAGCACTAACCCGGGTCCGGAGCCCCACAGCTGCCCGGCTTCTGAACCCCCAGGGATGGTGCCCGCACCGCCTCCTGGGCGGCCCCTTCCAGCCCCGGAGAACCCTCCCTGTCAAGCCATATTTCCTGATTATCTAACCTGAACGCCCCTGGGGCGCCTCACACAGAATCCTTAAGGTTGGAATCGTGCCTGCTGACCCACGTCCCCAGTGCCAGGTCTACATGTATGCCGAACCCCTCCAGGGACGGGGCCTCCACCGCTGCCCTGGGCAGCCTCAGCCAACGCTTCACAGCTCTTTTAGTAAAGAAGTTGTGCCCAGTATCCAATCCGAGCCTCCCCCGGCGCAGGGTGAGGCTCCCCCCGTTCCTGGGGAGAAGAGCCCCGTCCCGGAGCCGAGGGAACCGGGAGGTCCCCCTCAGCCGCCCCCTCAGGCCCGTCCCGCGGCCTCGGGCGCCACCTGCCGCCCCGCGGGGCACCGAGGGACCCCCGAGCCCAGCCAGAGCGGCCCCGGCACGGGCAGCGACCCCTCCCGCGGGCCCAGGCTGCTCACAGCCCCCTCCAGCCTGCCCTTGAACCCCTCCAGGCACGGGGCAGCCACAGCTTCCCCGGGCAACCCAGGGCCTCCCCACCCTCAGCGTCAAGAATCTCTTCCTAATGTCTGACCTAAATCTTTCTCCTTCCAATCTAAAGCCATTCCCCTCACCCTATCCCTGCACTCCCCAGCTTTCCCATAGCCCCTTTCCATACTGGAACCTGCTCTAAGGTCCCCCTAGAGCCTTCTCTTCTCCAGCCTGAACAACCCCAACTCAGCAATCTCCTCAAGCAGGAGGTGCTCCAGCCCTCAGATCATCTCTGTGGCCAACAGCTCCATATCCTTCTTATACTGGGGATTCCAGAACTGGACACAAGACTCCAGGTATCACAGAATCACCAGGTTGAAAAGACCACCGGGATCATCGAGTCCAACCATTCCCATCAATCACTAACCCATGTCCCTCAGCACCTCATCCACCTGCACCTTAAACCCCTCCAGGGAAGGTGAATCAACCCCCTCCCTGGGCAGCCTCTGACACTGCCCAATCACCCTTTCTGTGAAGAACTTTAACTTATGTGGAGCCTGACCCTCCCCTGGTGGAGCTTGAGGCCATTCCCTCTCGTCCTGTCCCCTGTCCCTTAATGATTCTATGACAACACAAGCATCTGTAGCACTGCCCAGCTTTGCCTCTGCAATCACAACACCACCAATATCTGAGGGTTTTGCAGTGTCGAACAATACAGACCTTTTCTACCACCAAACAATACAATTCAGCTTTCTTAGGTACAAGAAAAATAGCAGGGTCACTCGGGTCTCTCTCAGTCTCACTCTTAGGTTTTCAGAAGGTGCAAGGCTTTGTTGATTAGAAAGACTTTATATCAAGTAAATACTTGGGGCTTACAGATGTTCTTTCTTTGTTGAGTGACTTCTCAACACAGGGACTTTGGGTGGTTGTTTCTGTCAACATCAAGGATTTCTGCTTTCTTTTTTTCATAAATTCTAAAAATCCTTGAAAAATGCTAAGACAAAAGGCATGACTCAACATGCAGAATTTCCTGTTGATTTTTTTTCTAATTACCAGGATGTCATTGGACAGCTTGTCCTCAAACAGACTGATTACAATAATTTTAAAAAGACCAGGGATGCAGAGGATTTAAAGCAGCAATTCTGCTTTATGAGTCCTTCTTGCCAGCAGTGCTGGGAGTGGAGGCCCCAGGGCAACCACCCAGACTTCTGCAGTACAAGATTCTCAGAAATGGGCTTTAAAGAGACAGTTCTCAACAAAGACCAAAAAAAGCTGTTTGTGTAAACAAAGAATCGACAGAAACACAAACCCAAAGGCACCTCTCACATCAGAAATGCAATTCCAGGTTTGTCCTCCTGTGAGATATCCAGGCAGCCGTACAGGGTGAGGGACTGATAGGAACACCAAGAGCTGATAACCTCTTCCCTTGAGCAGGCAGGTTGGGGATGGTGAGAAACGACCCGTCTTGACCGCATCCCCCACTGTGCCAGGTCAGAGATAGGCTGAGAGATACAGCTCTGCCACCCAATGTCACCTCCCAGTCACTGTTACCAGTATAAACAGTTTTTCTCCTGGGCTGCCAGCAGCAGAGAAGATGAAGATAAATGAAAGAAGCCCACTAGCAACACATTAAACAGAAAGGAAGCGGTTTGGGATGGCACTTGGAAGTGCCCCAGGAGCACATGCCCAATGGCAGGATTCTCCAGAGCCCACAGAGATAGGAACTTAGAGCAGTTACGCTCCATACAGGCACATTAACTGAAGAAGTAAATTTTCAGTTTTTCTCAAGCTCTTGCACTCATCCAAAGCATTTCTGCCTTTGAAAAACAGTCTATCTTTTATTAGCCACAGGGGATTTCTGCTGACCAGAAAGACTGAATTTGAATGCCGTATGCTCCATAAACGCCCTTTGATGGTTTCGATGATCTGTTAGTTTTTTCATTAGCATTATGCAACTACAGAGGTTGAGAGGCCACGTTAGACTCCATAAACTTTTAGGATCCTATGGAGGAAGAGTGGTGGGAAGAGAGGGGAGGGGACAAACCAGCCCTAGGAAAGTACTGGGGAAAATAATACAAACAGCACATTATGAAACTGTTCTGGCCAGGTTGATGGGGTTAGCAGGTGGGCAACGTTTTCAGATGCCTTTGAGATACACAAGATGTTTTGCAATGCAGAGGAAAACACTGGTACAAGGTGACACAGGGCTGAAAGGCAAGCGAGCCTGTTCCTTGATCCATTTTGAACTGCTCTTGATCCCAGAACATAAATCACAAAACCAGCTGAACACAAGATGCTTGCTAGTATGAGGACAGGACACTCACTTTGCAGCACTACAGGTCTGAAAGCAACAACAAAACAGTGCAGTAGGTGGTCAAGCTGTGACTTGGGAGCAGTCTGTATGACTCACGCCCCAAAAAGAGATCTTTAAAAGTCTCACAGCTGAGAAGCAGCCAGCCAAGAGACTCTTACCAGTCAGAAATGTAGTATACAAGGAATAAAAAAAGCGCTATGTAGTTACATATGGCACTACATCTGCAAAGATTTTACATTTTGAAATGTTTAGAAAAATTATAGAAATACTAACTCAAACAGCCTCCCTGTAAATGTCCTGGACACATTTTATAGAAGAGGCAGAAAAGTAGCTTGCTCCACAGCCAGACAGTCAGTGGCAGCTTTGAAGAGATCCAGAGCTAAAAAATACCGCAGGAGATTGCGAATACTCATTTCGTGGCACATGCATGTTTACTTCCTCAGCATTCAGTGTGTCTTTCGACTCGGGTCAGCAGGTTTCCATTCAAGTCATTATTTTGTTTAAGAGAAGCAGAAATCTCCAATACACATTTTTGCATCTCTGCTGACGAGTTTTACCATGTAATGCACATTTCACAAAATGTGCGTGCTGTTAAAACCTCAGCTTGGGGACTCAAACCTTCACTCTTAGGCTTGAGGATTAATATTTTTTAATTAAAATTCTATCACATATTTGTGGGGAAGAGATTTGTGGAACCGCCATCACCTTTACACCAGCCATAATAAAGGAAATAAAAGAGAAACTTTTAATTATTTTAGATACTAATTATTTTTGCATACATCTCACGCTATTAATGGATGTTGACAAAATGTTGTGTTGACAAAAACAAGGACTATGTGGGGGATTGATAATGAAACAGCAAAGCAAAGAGTCCTTTTGAAATCCTGATTTAACTCTTCCAACTTACAATTTCCCAGTCAGCCCTTCAGGAAACAGGATCATCATCTTGCACTTTAGTTGCCCAATCAAGTACTGCACATACCAAATAAAGAAAGAAATAGGAAGCAAACAGTTTAAGAACATCTTATGGGTTCTAATGTGTTCCCAGGAAACGACTCCTGCATAAGTATATATGAGTGAACCAGCAAAAATGAAATTCTATTAAAAAGTAATCTATAAAGAGGAGAAAAAGGTCAGTAAATTACTAACTGCAGTCCCCGGTCAGGAGTTCCTGGCTCCCTTTCCTCAGCTCTGTCTTCTAAACCACACTGGTTTCTGCCACACAAACTCCAGATGGAAAAGGCTCAGCTTTAGGTCTCCAGCTTAAACAAAAGAACAGACAGGACTGCAGCCTAGGGACTGAAAACATTCCGGTTTGGGTTCTTGGCATCTGTCATACACAGCACTCTCGTGGATGTGCTTATATGTTAATAATGAACACAGACTGTTATCTTGAATGAATAGCCAAAAAACTCTGGAGTGGTGACCTATTATAGCAACCATAGCGTCTCGAAGTTGTAATGAACCTTTCCTCCCTCCTCCCTTTCACTTTCCCCATGCACTTTGAGCACAGACGGCCAGAGCCAGGCTTAGTAGTAGAATTTTCACCCTTCTGAGCTGCATCTCAACGTAAACGAATGCTCGGTTTGCTCTGCAGTGTTGTGTATGTTTGTAAAGAACACGGGAACTGATACAACACATCTGCTCCCACAACACTATTTCTTTCATCTGTTTGAGTTTTGGCTTCTCTGAGAGGAAGTAATTGGCTGTTAATTACGGGGGCTGAGAACTGGTCACATCACAGAACTGTGTTTGCGAGCATGATTCATGACAGCATCATTTCTCAGCAGCTGTCAGCAGTAAAGGCTCAGCATTTACAAGAAACTATTATAATATTATACCAGCAAAGGATGAAGACAAATGCTGTGAGCAGCTGAGAAAGCAGCAAACAAAATATTTTTTTAAAACCTTTATTCGATAGAGAATCAACTTGAAACATGCTGTTTCTCAGGAGAGAGTAAACAACAGTCCTGCCAGCATGGTTTCCCAGACCATGAAACTGAAATCCAAACTCTTCAGATGTCCTCCCCAGAGCTGGATGAAAAATGAAAGACCTTTTCTCATTAATAGCTGGAGGTTTTAAACTTGTTCTTAATACTTCCCAGACTGTCTCTGTTCCCTTGTCTTTCTTGTCTCATGCTTAAATTGTTTGCTCCTTGGGGAAGGCATTTTGATTTGTTATCTTCATGTAGGCCCCAGGAGATCTGGCCAAAATCCAGCACTACGGTATTTAAAACCAGGAAAAGAGTCAACCTGCATCAGATCAGGAGGCCATATAGAACAGCATCCCGTCTCCAGTGACTCCCAGTAGCAAACGCTTTGGAGGAGAAAATGCAAACATCGGAGCAGGTGTGGACTGAGCTGCTTCTTGACTAGATGTTCCCTGCATTCAGTAGTGTGGCAAGAAACAAAGAAATGAAAATCGATACTATGACATGGATGCACGACAGAGACATCTAAACATCATTTAGTGTCTCGGTTCCTAATGTGTGTGCTGCCCCACTCTGTCGTGATCAGCTTATTTCAGAGGGAGCTTTGGTAACCAAGGAGCAGTTTGCCCTGTGAAGTGGTAACTCCTCGTTGCAAACATCCTAGATCCTCTTCTGAGGTAGCTCAAGCTCTGCTGCCACACAGCGGCAGAGATAAATGCTGGGCTGCCCCCATCTCATTTTACAACTCGGTATAATAGCAAACTCTAATCAGTGGCCTTTCAGCTTAAAATTTGAGGCTGTGAACTGAGGCAAGGAGGGAGCGCCTTCCACAGCTGATCCTGCTGTTCGGAGCAGAAGCTGCTGCCCCATCAGCCACCCCAGCTACAGCTGCCCAGACACAGCAGACCAAGACTTGTATCACCCTACACTGAGTCCGTTCTTGGAGGAATTTCTTCCCTAGAAACCAAGCATTACTCACTACTCATTGGAAGAGAGGGCTGCATGCAAATAATTTGCCATAACCTCAGTTCTAGGTTGTGTTTCCATGGCATGAATAAAAATGAGGAGCTCTCCACAAGCTCCAGACAATTCTCTTCTCCTCTGTGGCATCCTCTAAATCTCCTACTGTTTGCCAGCGACCACCTTAAGGAAGAATCTGGTGTAATTGACAATAGCTCTGCCCCAGCTTAGTCATCAGTGATGGTGAAAAATAAGGTGACCCCAAGACAACACACGCAGAGGAACACAGCCTTATATAAGAGATGAAAATACACTTATATGGGCTTCAAACTTTCTGGTGTGGTTTTACATATGCAGTTCCCTTCAGGATAATTGAGGCTGAGGAACAGTCTGGTTTGCAGCAGGCAGGAAAAATTAAGGCATTCGGAGCAGCTTCATGTTGTTTGTGGGCTAAACCAAAATACCAGGAGTTGTATGTAAAACGCAAATGAGAAGAAAGGAAAAACAATGTTATAAAAATCCCAGCAATGGGACTTGAAGAGAGCTGATAGATAAGAACATCTCGAACCTACCCCCTTAAAACAGGGTCTGAGCCTTTTATCCACCTTAGACTTTAGAGAAGAAACTGAGAAAATGTTTATTTGTCCATAGCAGCAAAACTTAACAGATTATCATTAGTCTTGGTTGGACTGGCTGAATGAGAAGTTACCACCACAGCTATGATTGTTCTCACAGTCGATAACACCGTCTGCCCTGACTGGAAGTTTATTGCCACTTTTCAGTGGCCCCAGCTGCTTTTCTGAATGTAAATAACAACATAATCTGTTAAGGCAACACAGGCACAGACCTGTGGTGCCACAATACCATATAATGGACACATATGGACATGTTCAGGTCTACTGTTTAGATTTTGTCTCCTTCCTTGGTGTGCATGAGCTGGAAAAACTGGAGGTGCATAGCTTTCAACCCTAAAGAATCATGGTTTATAATCTAACACTGTCTGACTAAGTTTAATTGTCTGGTGACCAGTTTCTGATTCATCAGTCTTTGTGCAACTTCTCAGGTCAAGTAACTATTGTCTCCCCAAACAGTCCCAGTTCTTCAGCACCAAGAGTTCTTATGGGTATATAGAATAGGGTAAGCTACCCAAAATGTAACTCATTCACATAAGAGTTCCCAAGATACATCTGTCCTACAGAAACACCCTGATAAAAGCTCATAGAATCATAGAATCACCAGGTTGGAAGAGACCCACTGGATCATCAAGTCCAGCCGTTCCCATCAATCTCTAACCCATGTCCCTCAGCACCTCGTCCACCCGCCCCTTAAACCCATCCAGGGAAGGCGACTCAACCCCCTCCCTGGGCAGCTCTTCCAACATTTTCTGGTTGTATCTATATAATACTGACTGACAATTCTTCCCAGAAAGGCACCACTGGTTAGGATATTTCTGCCAACCTAATCTCTCATTGGTGAAACTGTGCTTAACACCACACTCAGCATTAAGAGCTGAGTGGAGTTCCCAGCCAAGAAAATAGAGCAGCATGTTGCTGCTGTCCCTCGTTCATATACTGCTGAAGATCTGCTCAAAAGGTCCTTCAAAAACACTGTGAGAGTTGGTGGGCTGTGTTTCCAAGACTATAATCAGATGCATTCAACTACTCGTGACTGGAATCACACGCCAAAATCTGCTTGAGAACAGCCCTGTCTTACTCCGTACTCAGTACCGCACATAATCCGATGCCAATCGCACCAGCACATTCCTTCTCAGCCAGCATGAAGTGTGGAAACGTGCACCAGCCACCACCACTCACCTAACACGGCACAAGCGTGTGGTACCAGGGGGTGTGATGCAACAGGCCAAAGAGCTTATTTGCTAAGTCGCTCCTTGGATTTTCTCATTGGAAAGCAGCCCTGGCTGGAGCACCCCCAGCACAGCTTTCACTGGCCTTGCCACCTTCAGGCAGCAGAGTTAAGGTGTAAGGCGCAAGCGTTGGCTGTATTAACTCTTCCCTGTTCAGTGGGATTTCAGTCAGAAGGGTGCACTCCATGGCCTAGAACAGCCTGGAGGCCTGTCTGCCCCATCTCCATTTTCAATGGACTTTTGGGGCAATAAGGAGTAATGTTGAAAATCAAAAAAACCCAAACATCTCAGCGGGACAACCTTTAACCCATTTATCACAAAGAAAAAGAGCATCTTTTGCAGAACTGGGAGGAAATGTGGACAGTTCCTTTCTGCACACGTTTATTGGAAAGGTTTTAATAAACACAGATGTTGGGAACGGATGGCTACTGTGTAATCGTGTAAGAAGAAGCCAAAGGACAAAACATCCCTTAATGAAGCCCTGCAAACCACGTGGCATTCCAAAACAAGCGAGGGGAAATATGGTCAGTGTTACAGAAAAATCACAATTATCCAGACGCCAAGATTTTGTTGGTTTGCAAACCTTGTTTCTTCCCCCACCCATCATTTGTCAGCTGAAGAGGAGCCCTCAACAGGCCTTGCTCTGAGCAACAGACAAGACAGTTCAAGAGAGCAAGAGGCCTGCATGGTGTTTGGGGCAGTTCTGTAGAGAATTATACCCAGTTTAAGCAATGGCATCTAGATATGAAAAGACTCTCACTATTTCCAATATCTTTATTTTATACTTAATGGTCTTGCAAGGAGCGAACACATTTTAATGTCAACAGGGTCGCATATGCTACTAGGAAAATCTACTAGATTTCAGTCTCTGTTCTGTTTTGGGTTTTAGAGATATTAAAAAAAAAAAAAAAAACAAATCTCCACGAAAATATTTTGGAGGCAATGAACCCATTACTGGCCTGTGCAGTCCAGTAACAACACTGCTTCTGCTGTGACTAGAAATAACCCTTGATTAGCACAAAGGAGAAGGAGAATCAAATAAACTCCCAATTCCTGGCTTATAATGGTTTTCAGGAAAAGAAACACCATGAATTTCAGTTTTTCCTGAGCTGGCACAGTATCAGAACAGCATTTTTACTGAATCTCCCTCTCTTCTCCCCCCACTCCTTTTCTTTCCCCCCCTTCATTTGGGACTTTGATTCACTAATCACAACTAAATAATCCCCGAGGAGAAAGAGTTATTTTTGCAAATCTAATATCCCTGTTATGCCAATGAACTTCACTGAAGAATCCAAAACTCAGGCAACTTAAGAATATATTTGTAATATTCAACCAAATAATAAATTCACCGCATGACACAGGAAATAATAATCAGATGATCTCAGCCCCAGAAGTATTTCACTGCTGTGGAAATGCCAGGTTGGAGAGTTCATGTGGAAAAGGAAAAGCCTTGTAACGTCTCCAAACATCAGTCATCACTTCCAGATACCTCTAAATACAGCCATTCATTTCACACTGCAGGATATTGTATTGAAAAGCAAGGCAGGGCCAACACAGCACCTTCTACCACCAAGTATGCACTGCACAAACCTTCGCTAAGTGTGTTTTTCCTATTTGGAATAGGGCTCTTTCATTTCCAAAGAAGAGCTCCATGCTTCTTGCAGAGCTAAATATTTATAGCCGCATGCAAAAAAACACAAGCGAGCTTGAAAAGGCAAACCCAGAGGTATTCCAAGATAGCTCCGTGTCAAACGCTGAATGACTCATCTACCTCTTTCAATGAAAATGTTCAGCCGAGACAGATCAAAGGCATGAAGTACACCAAGCCCTTTTTGTTAAACCTGGCAAGAAAGTAAAAAGCTTTTCAATCAGCAGCCGCTTAGTGGGAGGTCTGTGAACAAATGAAAGCCATAAGACGCTGGCGTATGAGAGAGTCCATCCCTTACAATGCACAATAGGGACAATGTATACAATATCATCTAAGTATAGTCTGCAAGAACAGAAAGTCTAGATGAATATTGTTGTGCAGCTACCCCCAATTCCATATGGATCCGGTAGTAGCAGCTACGTGTTATTTTTGCTATAGGCTTTCAAAGGTCTTTTATGGTGCCTATCCTTCCCGTGCTTTCAGAGACACGGTTTTTGGGATAAAGTCATAAAATCAAAGAATGTCCTGAGTTGGAAGGGACCCACAAGGACCATCAAGCCCAGCTCCTGTCCCTGCACAGGACAACCCCAACATTCACAGCGTGTGTCTGAGGGCATTGGCCAAATGCTTCTGGAATATTGTGATTGCTTCCCTGGGGAGGCTGTTCCACCACCCTCTGGGTGAAGAAACTCTTCCTAATGTCCAACCTAACCCACCCTGGTGCATCTTCCTGCCATTCGCTCAGGTCCTATCATTGGTGCCGTTCAACTTGCTGTTGACCAGAACCTGCAGATCCCTTTCCACAGGGCTGCTCTCCAGCCTCTCGCTCCACAGTCTGTGTGGAGAGCCGTGTCCCAGGTGCAAAATCCAGCACTTGCCCTTGTTAAACTTCATGCTCTCCAGTCGCATACTTGCTTTGAGCCTCGCACTGTCTCTGCATGGATTCCTACCAGCTTCCCATGGATCTGAATATCAGGCAGTAAATTAATCTCTGCAAACTGTTATATTCTCACTAGTTTGTATTTTATCACTTGGGCTTCCACCTCTTCCACTGCACAGAGGCTGGGCTGTGGAGGCAGAGAAACAAGAAACCCTGGAACAGAGGGAACTAGCATGTCAAAGTCTTATTCTGAGTGGCCTTAACCTACAGCAGTGGCTGCCTGCAGCTACACAGCACTGAGGATTATCTGGCACGAGGGGGGGTTGTGTTCTGCTGGGGCTGCAGCTTCACCGCTCCCCACCTGCCATCACATGGCCACTCCCACAGCACACCTAAACCCCTGGGAGGTGTCCCTGCCCATGGCAGTGGGGCTGGAACTGGACAAGCTTTAAGGTCCCTTCCAAGCCACACAATCCTATGATAACACACATCCAACAGCAGCTGTACCTGACACAAGGCATTTCCTCCAGAGGAGAGACACCACCACTGGCCTTGTTCTTCTGAGCCACACACAATCCCATTAAAACTTTTACATTTACAGAGATAAACTTATGGGAATTACCTTTACGCTTGCAGTCACTGGGTTCTAATTCACACTGCCTGTTTCTGCACCTTAGGGTGTTCTTTGCAGTGCTCCATTTAACCCCGGTTGCTGGGAGTGGGAAGGGTCAGGTGAGGAGAAGGGGCTGGCCAGGCTCATCAGTGCTAATGCCGTCAGCCTGTGCTGCTTGTCAGTGCTCTGCTGCTTGGCTGCTGCCCTTCAAGCTAAGCGAGCTAAGACAGCTTAAGTCACCTCTGCAAAGGTAACTTACCAGCCCTTCAGAAAGCAAAACGCAGGTCTCCAGTTTCCAGAGAAGGGGGAATTCTCTGGCACCTCAGAGCAACTGATAAAGTAATTAACCCTCAACCAGTAGTTCAGTTCAAAGGTAATAAAGCCATAGCAGAAGATGAACTCAAGATGTTGAACCCCTTCACAAGCTCTGTGTGGGCCTTCTCAGGACTGACCTCAGGTGGAGCCCTTTGAGGCAGCCAGGCCATGAGTAGGTCCTCCTGCCACGATCAAATAAGAAGGAACATCTCTGAGCAGAGTGTATCCTATTTCCAAAGATTCAGCACTTCTGTGTAGTAAAGCCAACGTCTTGTATTCCTCTCACGGAATGCTTTACCTCACTGTTTGTGAGAAATGGAGAAAACAGTATCCTGTAAAACTTCCTTAACTCCTTCCCAGTTGTCTTTGTCCTCCTGCTTTCCCAGCTGTTGTTTACCACTTCCAGCTGGCCAGGAGAGCTGCTTCCATCCTACAGTAAGGCTAGGCCATGGCAAACTGATAGCCAGAGGGACCAGGAATCCACAGGCTGGCCAAATCGTTCCCAGTGAAGAAAGTGCTGCCAGACCACAATGCGCAGCCTCCAACTCGCTCCACACAGTGACACTAGGAATACAAGTAACGGGGACGATGTAGACGTGTGTTAACACCAGCCTGAGCAAGGCACGGGCTCGCTCCAGCTGCCTCAGCCATTATTTTCTGTACACGCACGTCCTCGAGGCCAGGACGTTCGAACCCCACTGGTGCTGCTCCGCTAGCTCCTGCCGCCGAACAAAAGCTTTCAGGAACTTTACACTTCATCATGAGAACATTACAGTGAGAAAAGCTGAGTTGCAAATTTCTTGGGTTTGGGGCTTTTTTTAGCTAAATTCCTGTAACCCTCTTAAAATATTAACTGTGCGGAATTGATTGCTACAGAAGAGAAAATCCTGACACTAATATCCTTCTTAGTCACAAAGAATTAATGTATTTTACCCTAGTTGGAAACTCGTTAACCAAGACCCTGGAAGCAATTTTTCTGTGACCCCTACACTTCACCAGTAACAAACAGTTTGAAAATTTCTCTGGGTAACAGTTGTCTGCAAAGCACTAAAAATTTATAAACTTCTCGTACAGTTTCTGACATTTATCACTGCTAAAGTAAATGGAAGCAATGGACTCGACTATGCATCATGAGTAATATAATGCAATATTAAAGAAGACCCAGTGGAGTACTTTAGAGGCTAGAGGATCTAAATCATACACTCAGTGCTGGGAAACTGCATAGGAAAATGTGCGGCACCATTTGTTGGTTCACTCTAGCTGTCACTGTTCCGTGTTATGTGAGAGCTGAGCCATGCTGCTGATGTGCAGCCTTACAGAATTGACAGCAGTGATTTACTGTTCATGTGAATTAGAAGAGAAAGGAGCTGTGGAAAGAATTCCTAGCGAGTGATCACAAGTGTTTCCACACTGAACAAAAATTTGCAGCAAGACAGGGAGCAGGGCTCAGGCAAACAAAGAGGCTTAACTCATGCTACCACACCTGGGGTTCCCAGACAGCCTGGAACATCCCCACTCTTGGGGGTGTCCATCTCCAACTTGAGGCCATTTCCCCTTGTCCTATCACTTGTTACTTGGGAGGAGAGACCAGGACTCACTTCACTACAACCTCCTTTCACGAAGCTGCAGGGATGATGAGATCTCCCCTCAGCCTTCCCTTCTCCAGACTAAACAGCCCTAACTCCCTCAACCACTCCCCATAACTCAAAGCTTAACAGAGAAGGGTAGATAGCCGGTATGATGCTACATAGCACTGATGAGATCTGAAGGAGAGTCCCACCTTCACCTCCTCTAACTCATTTCTTTGTTATGCTCCACTGTCTCGTACAGAGAGGAGATGCACAGGCACTNCTCCGCTGGCGGAGCTTGAGGCCCAGACATGGGAGAAATAGAATCATAGAATCATAGAATCACCAGGATGGAAGAGAACAACTGGATCATCAAGTCCAACCATTCCCATCAATCTCTAACCCATGTCCCTCAGCACCTTGTCCACCCGTTCCTTAAACCCCTCCAGGGAAGGTGACTCAACCCCCTCCCTGAGCAGCCTCTGACACCCTTGGTGCCCAATCACCCTTTCTGTGAAAAAATTTCTCCTTATATCCAGCCTGAACCTCCTCTGGCAGAGCTTGAGGCCCAGACACGGGAGAAATAGAATCATAGAATCATAGAATCACTTGTACATACCATCCTCCCCATTCATTCACTGCTTCCTACATATATCCCAGGAAAATATACAGGGGTTTTTGAGTGAGAATAACCAGTACTGGGATTACACTTTGGAATTCTTTTATTTTGTCTCCTTATTCTATTTTTTAATCTCATCTGCATTCCTTTTCTTTCTAGCTTTTTGCTTCTCCCTTCAGTCCCACTGCATTTACACAGGACTACGACATAAAAAAATAAGCCACCCTTCCCATTCCTCTATTCTTCCTCCAATCATCTGAAAATTCTATTAGCTGCCACAGCGTGGGACACCGGGATGGACTGGGGCAGACAGAGAGGCACGGACAGGAATCCCAGCGGGTAGCGTCTGGCAGCCTGGCACTCACTGGCTGCTTGGGTCAGAACTGCGCTCTTACCAAGGAAGAGTTTTATCAGAAGGATCAACATGAACCCTAATTGTGTTACAGAAAGTGCAAGATGAAAATGGAAGTTTAAATTACTTGAGAGTTTATCTTCACTTATACATATTTGGCTGTTAATAAGATGTATGTACAGACAATACCACCCCCAGCTGAGTTATGGGTGAATTGATGAAAGATGAAGCAATATGAAAATATGAAAGATGAAGAAATAATGGTTGGACTCCATGATCCGGTGGGTCTCTTCCAACCTGGTGATTCTATGATTCTATGAACTGAAACAGAAGAACAGGCAGCTGAGGCCTTTGAGTCCAGGAGTCAGCATAGTTCAGGGTGATGCGAGCACCATTAGGTCCCTTGCTGAACCTCAACACCCTTCCAGTTGTGCTGATGCAACAATCTGTGGGACTGCACCACAAACCAGTCTTCTGGAAAGGGGTGGAAAATAGGTTTTGGAGGACTCTCTACACCCTCTCATGCGATCTTGGGATCTAATCTTGCTGTAGAAAAGCTATATTGATGATACATGAAGTATCAGTTGAATCATCTTGTGGTTGGTATATACTACAGGCCACCTGATCAAGGAGAACCTATGGATGAAGCCTTCTTCCTCCAGCTACAGGAGGCTTCATGCTTGCAAACTTTCATCCTGCTGGGGGACTTCAACCACCCTGACATATGCTGGAAAAGCAGCCCGGCAAGCTGTATGCAATCCAGGGGACTCCTAGAGTGCACTGAAGATAATTTCTCAACCCAGGTCACATATATATTCATATTTACATGTATTTGTACTCACACACAATAAACCACATGTCCCCGGTCCTCTACAGCAAGTTCATGGAATGGTAAATTAGACTTTCAAGTGTCTGAAGACATTTAGGGAAAGCATTAAAAGAAGGCCATACCCTAAAAATGTAATGTAAAATCACACCCATGCTTTAAAAAAACCAAAACATTATAAAAAGATCAAAGATCCCTCTGGGAACACATTCTCTATGCTCTTCTAAGCCAAATGTCCTCTCATTCTCCCCCTTGTAAACCGATTAATTTCAGTGGGAAGAATCTGCTCACAGAATCGGCAAATTCACCACTGAAAATAGGCGTTCATAGCTGTTAACCAGGGACTGCAAGCAGAACCAAGAGAAACCTCTGTATTCATGTATTTTTCTCTGCTCCATAGAAAAACCAGGATTTACACTAATTCTCATTTTCAAGCTGCAATTGGTATTTAATCTGTTTCCAGGCAGTTTTTCCTTTAGTCCTTTTGCACACGCATCAGATGCAGCCCCCTTTCCCTGAATTAAAGAGTAAACGAGAGCACCATCTGGCCAGCCCCGTCTCTGATTCAGCCCCAGCGCCTGCGGTGCTGTTCCAAAATGTGAGGAATGTTCACCCAGTAGATTCAGTTCACATCCTCCCTCCTATTGACTAAAGCTGCTCTGTCCCCTTTTGAGCCGCTTTATATAAGAATTTGGTGGGAAGACTGGGTCTGAAACCTTAACCATCTTCAAATGTGTGTGTGTGTGTGGTCTGAGCAGGCAGCTTATGCAATGAGAAATGGGAAGCCACTAAAATGATTCTGCTTCTAAATATTTTGACCTTTATTGACATTTATAAGTAGCAGGCAGCTTAATTACCAATTAAAGGAAGTTATTAGCTACAAAAGGAGCCTGTTCTTTTTTTCCTTTATGGCTCCTTTCCCAAACCAGTGCTGTTAGATGAGATTTCTGTGGCAGGACAAGGCAAAGGAGCCCAGGAGACCCAGGCTGCTTTACAGCTAACCCACACAGAAACGCTTGTAGCAGTCAAAGAACCTCCATAAAGTGGATACTCCAGAGACAAGCCGTTCAGAGCAACAGACCCTCCCTTTCCGTTCATGTTAAAACCTTGTATTACAGCACTGTCATGTTTTTCTACGTGGAATTGCTTGGTGGGCATTCTTGCTGGCTGGTTTTTATTCAAGCACACCAATAAACAAGGCCTATCCAAATGGTTTGGGGTGTTTTTCCATAATATGCATTTAGGGGCTGGCATGAAGAGCTGAGGATATATAAGACTTGGCTGCTAATCTTAACGCATATGGTTAAGCAACTGGATGGTCCATCCCGGAGCTGGCTGAATCCCTACAGCAAACAGAGCAGCTCCTTCGAATCACCTAGACCCCAACTCTGCCTACAGGCTTGCATGGGCTGGGAGTGCTGCACACGTCCACGGTCCCGTGAGAGTGACAGGATTGTTTGTTGGGTGATGGCACTTACTATAGAAATATNCCATTCCCCCCAATCCTATCCCTGCATCCCCTTATTAAGAGCCCCTCCCCAGCTTTCCTGGAGCCCCTTTCAGTACTGGAAGCTGCTCTAAGGTCTCCCTGGAACCTTCTCTTTTCTAGGCTGAACAATCCCAACTTTCTCAGCCTGTGTTCCAGGCCTCGGATCATCTCCAGAGCGAGTTCCATAACACCCTAACACCTATTAATGTTTATCTAGAAGTCTTTATGTATGAAGGGAGATGTAAGACGTGGAAACCCCAAGAAAGATCCTTAAAACATTATTTTCTTGCTGAGTGAATAACCTCAAGGTGTAACTGCCCCATAGCAGGAAGGCCCAGGCCACATTTCAGAGTATATATCAAACCCAAGATGCCATGGAAGTTCCAGCATTCTCCTAGGTACAGTAATTTAGCTTTTCATCAATTCCACTCCTGTTTATGTCAAAAGAAGCCCCACGATACCTTCCACCAACCTCAGCTTCTGATTTTCTAACTTCTGGATCCTCAAGCAAGACTTTTAATGTTATTATTTTCCTTTCTTATTTTTTGTCCCAGATCCCCCTGTCTATTTAACTCTGTGTTATTTACACCTCTTTCACTGACTTGGTAATTCACGCTTAAGCTTCTGAGGGAAACAAAAATTTACTTGCAACGTATTTGAAACTTCAGAGTTTGATCCTGCAGTCACTGAAGTCAAAGGCAACAAGACTGTCCTGTTCAATGGGAACAGAACAGACACAGAGTTCCTGGACAGTGTGTTTTTAATCAGGGAGCTTTCACATCTAAAAGGAAATTATTTGCATCATATTAGTATTCATTGTCCACCTACACAGGATGGGAAATCTGCAGAACAAAAAGGTTAAGTGTGCTGATGCCAAGAGGGCTCGAGCTCTGCAGAGCCAGCCCCAGCAATCCAAGGGTCTCAGCTGTACCTGTTCCAGGAAATTCTATCAAAACACCTCTGCGTTCAGGGCTCAGGGGAGTCAGACCTGTTTCTTACTGTACGTAAAAGGTCAGTTGAGATCGCTGTGTGTATTATTTCATCCCAGGAACAGTCCGAGTGCACCAAAACCAAAAATAAAGCTCGAGTGAAAGGAGGGGACAGAAGGGGAACTGCTGCAGTCCAGCTGACAGGGTTTACTCAAATATGTCACTTCGGATCAACAGAGAAACGTCCTCCTGCTGATCCAAGCCAGGATGTTGCTGGCCACCTTGGCCACCTGGGCCGCTGCTGGCTCACGTTCAGCAGCTACCAACCAGCACACTAAACTCACATCCTAAAAGGCCTGGCCTCCTTTCTGGAAATGCCTGATGCCTTTTCTCCTTTGGCAGCTATTGTGGCAGCTTCGCCTTTACCAGCTTTTACCACAGGGACAGAAAAGGATTTCACATCTTGTGTGAACTCCTGGTTATCAAATGTCTGAGGAGAAATTATAGTTAAAGATATTTTCCTAAAGATGAATAACAAGCAAAGCTTGTTCCGATATCAGCCAAAGCAGCTGCTGATGTGCAAGCTCCAAAGACTTGGAAAAGCAAATCAAATCCAAGCTTGCAACAGTGAACAGGTATCAGCAGGAAGGAAATATTTGCCTGAGTTCTGATGACCTTGAACAGTTCAGTAAATCACATCACTCCACATACACAGCCCGATAGCAGTCAGAGAGCTGCACTGCCCTTGAGCGCTGGGCAGCGAGTTCTGGGAGGAAGGAAACAGCTGCCACACGCAGTAAATAAAAAGAAGTTTCTTTTAAAAAAACGTACACACAGGGTTTGCTGCAGAATCATTCCATTCAGCCTGGCTAGAAACACAGGCAGCTACAAACCGACCATTCACCTCCAACATAAACACAGATTTGGTTAGAGGAGCAGTAACCTAGGTTGAGATTTTTAGCAGATGACATAAATAAATGTATTTTTATATTTCCTGACCACATTAAGCTTGAAATCAGAGTTCTAAAATGTAAGCCACACACTATAAGGCTCCTAATAGCCAATAAATTCAGACAGTCACAGTGAAGCAATGTTTTCTCCTTAAAGGTAAGTTTTGCTGCAGTGTACATAAACACAAGGAGACTTGGGGTTTTATGGATTTGAGATTATATGTAGCTGAACATGATCATTCAGGAAAGGTTAAAGTTCTCTTAGGAAGACAGCAAGATGAAGCCACTTCAGAAGGCACAATCTCAAATTCTAAATATTATTTCTACATGGAAAACATTAGTAAGGAGGTGGGAGAAGGCTGGGGAGAATTACTTTCTCCTCGGAAGGCGCAGTCCAGGAGAGGGAAGTTAAAACATCCCAGCTTGGGACCATCAATGTATTCCTCTGTTCCCATCTCTACCACATTAAGGAAGCACAGAACAAGTTCTTGTCCTGCTCAGTGCATCCACTTCCCATTTGTAAAATAGGGATTATAGTGCTAGAATTTCTTTTGGTGGTGTTAAAGGAATGAACGATCTTAGAGGATTACCAGTAACACTTAAGAGATAAAATAACTGGACACTAAAGTTCATTTCCAATCTCTAGCCCTCACAGCACTCGAAAGTGGAAATCAGCATTATCCTCACTATATCCCACATCAGAAAGTTAAGTACAACAGATGTAATGACTTTTGCAGCGTCTCAGAATGGATAAGGACCAACATCGGGAGGGATTGTCAGGTGGTAGTTGGCCACCCAGTACTTGAGAAGTATCTAAGATCCATCCAGGCTGACATCCAGGCCGATGCCCAGCAGGCAGAGAACTTAAGGACAAGAGAGGAGTTGCAGGATCCCCCGGCTGAATCTCCGCGTGGCATTACTCACTAAGCAAGCTCTGGCTGACGGACAGCAGCGCACTGCATGGACTTGGAAGGCAAATTCTTCAATGTGGAACAAAGTTGTTTAGTTTTTGGACTCGCCACTCTCTGCGGGTCTCTTACGAAGAGACATGCTCCCAGTGGGGGAGCAATAAAGAGAGTCAGTGTGTACTGGCTCAACTGCCCGTTATTGACTGAGTGTTGGTGGAATAGCCAAGATGAAAATATCTGAGCGCTGATGTCACTTCGATACAATTGCTTTGGAGGCTATTTGGTTTTCCTTGGGGCGCCTATTCATTTTAGGAGACTTGCTGATCTTTGTCTGATGGCTGGAGTTTTATGACCAAAAAAAAATGAAAATGGCAGCTTAGAGCCTCACTTTGCAATGAGCAGAATAATCCTTTTAAGAGAGAATTAGTCATTCCCAGCTCAGTTTAAAAACCAGCAGTTAAGGCTAAGTAGAGGGAATGAACTAGAATTAATTTTAAAACACCAAGTACTTTCAAGCGGAATTCAGCTGCATGATGACAAACAAAACAAAAGCAATAACCACCTCTCCACCCATCTCCGTTAAGGTTGAAAAGTCAAGTACTCAAGAGCTGGAAATCCCAGAATTAAGCCTGCCTTGTACCGTCCTAATTCACCTCTCCCGTGCGATACAATCAAAAGATATTTTTCCCTATGGCCTCACCCCACTTAGTGGGCAGCATGAACAGAGCTGTTGAATAGCTCTTTTTTTACCTTGTTGAGTCAATGTGTGGCCCTGGTTTTATTTATAGCGTGCAGTTTAAACTCTTCACTGAAAACAGGATTATTCATATCCTTGTGGGTTTTAACGTATCACTTATCACAGAAATATTTGCTTCAAAAACATAAGAAATGTCTCATGACAAAAGCCCTGCCAGTGAGGTAGGATGGTAGCATGGTCCCTTCGGCCCAAGCGCTTAATCAGAAGCAGAGGTCCCTCATCAGCCTTTTGATTAGTATGAAATCATCTGAATGCAACACAGTGGACAATATATTCTTGTTTTAAGCAAATCGATGGTAACAAAAGTTGGATTCTCTGAGACAGAGCTCCAGAATTTCCACTGCCTTGAGTTCTGTGTTTGAGAAACCATCCGTTTCCCATCAGGGTCTTTCATAGCATTTGTAAACCTTGTTTTCTGTAGTTTGAAGCACCCTCCTTTGCAGTCCCCTGGGCAAAGGAAAAGCAAGAATCATAGAACAACCAGGTTGGAAGAGACCCACTGGATCATCAAGTCCAACCATTCCCACCAATCTCTAACCCACGTCCCTCAGCACCTCGTCCACCCGCACCTTAAACCCCTCCAGGGAAGGGGAATCAACCCCCTCCCTGGGCAGCTTCTGACACTGACCAATGACCCTTTCCATGAAAAAATTTTGTCCAGCTTNTCCAGGAGCGGCCTCACCAGTGCCGAGTACAAAGGGAAGAAGCCAAGCTATGCAGCAGAGTAAGGCTAGAGTGAAATCATCCCTAGCTCACTTGATTTTGGGAGATTCCCATTGAAATTTGCAATTTAAAAGAAAAAAAAAATCTTCCCTTCTGTTTCCATACCCTTATTTAGAATTATAAACACATATGACTGTGCACATACACCTACAATCAGAAAAGGTGGCACAACTAGTTACAAAATAAAACCTGAAACAACTTTCTGTTTGTAGGGGTTTTTTTGACCACAAGTGTGCTCAAGTTCTTTTTCAGCAGTTAATCAACTATCACCAAAGTTTTAAATGAACTTTAGTTCAGAGACTACAGAATCATTCTTTTCACATACAAGACAGTTTGCATCCACCCTATTGATTTGGCTGTAAGGTACAAATCAAGTCCCTCTTCTTTTGAGGCATCGTCTCTGTAAATTAAAAAATTACCTCAAGTTCTTCCATCAGTACAAAACCCAGCTGAGAATTACAGTTTTCTAATTTATGCAAGCCTGCAACCCTGCCTGCACAATCTCTTGGAGGAATCAGTTTACGATTCCCTATGACACACTGCTCGTTTGACATCAGAAAGAAAAATGCATGTTAGACCTGAACAGAAGCAAAACTGCTCTCTGCGTCTTAAGTTATTGAGGTGCTTTATCTGCCCACCTCCTTACGGTTTGTGTCTGCCTGCTGCACGTGGCATTGCAGATAAAACATCCAAGGGGTGTGTTTTAAAACTGGTGCTTGAATTGGGCAGCCAGAAACAGTGAACTGAATGGTTCATAAGCCAAGCTGAATATCCACAGAGAGAACAATTGTATGATGTTACTATTGAGCCAATTCAACTAATTCAATAATGAACTAATTCAATAATGAACAAAACACTTTGTGAACACTTACTCATTATCAGCTTACAGCACTTGGGGACCTTCATTAATTATCACTATTCCTACTTGTTAAATGTATTTATGTTATGGGTGCAGCTTAGAGATGGACATGGAAAAAATATAGCTCTGTTTTTTGTTCATACTCACAAACAGCGATGGGAAATCCTCCAAAAGCACTCTCGGTGTTTTGTCAAGACACTTCATTTTCTCTCATTCCAAAGCTTCAGAAGCTTCCTCTTTGTGATTGCAAACAGATGATGGTAGAGCATGCAATTAGGCTAATACGAGCACATTCCAATCAGTGGTAGCCTGCAGCAGCTTCTCAGTGTTCACATCAAATGGAGACCAACTCGGAGCATGAAGCTGTCAGGAGGAAAAGATAAATTAAAAGTGATTTTTAGAAGCAAACTTCTGTGACCTTCTTCATGGCACCCAGGAGTTATCTACAACATCTGTCATTTATTATATACCAGGATTGGGATTTTGAACCATCCGCTTGGGCACTCAAAATCCAAGACGCAGCTTGGACTGTATCAGTGCAAAGTCTCAGGAGTTTTGACAATTTGGGAGAACAGCATTCCACAAAATGGGGAAGTTTCTGCACCTCTCCACATGCACCAAGAAATATTATTAAGAATATACCATTTAGGAGATTATTTCATAGAATCATAGAATCACCAGGTTGGAGGAGACCCATTGGATCATTGAGTCCAACCATTCCTATCAAACACTAAACCACGTCCCTCAGCACCTCGTCCACCTGGCCCTTAAACCCCTCCAGGGAAGGCGAATCAACCCCCTCCCTGGGCAGCCTCTGACACTGCCCAATCACCCTTTCTGTGAAAAACTTCCTCCTAATGTATAGCCTAAATCTCCCCTGGCGGAGCTTGAGGCCATTCCCTCTTGTCCTGTCCCCATTTAAAACAAGAACTTTAAAATTTGAGCTTTTGGTACAACTAGAACAGATTCTGCAAATTTACCCTACTCTGACCAACCTCTACAATCTTTCTTCGAAAAACAAGAGACAACAGATTATCAAATAGCGTAGCTTTTCCAAAAATAACCGTAGCAAAGCCAGTGGTTGGCAATAACAGCTATTCAGTGTGCTCAATGGGCATAAAATCATAGAAACACTGAATGGTTTGGGTTGGAAGAGATCTTTACAGGTCATCCAGTCCCACCCCTGGGAAGGGACACCTCCACTGGATCAGGGGCTCCCAGCCCCATCCAGCCTGGCTTTGAACCCCTCCAGGGATGGGGTCTCCACTGCCTCCAGGCACAGCCTGTTCCAGTGTTTCACCACCCTCATTGTAAAAAATTTCTTCCTTATACCCCAGCTAAATCTCCGCTCCCTCAGTTTAAAACCATTCCTCACAATCAGTGCACCGCGCCCCAGATGCTCTAGGAGGAAGCATCTTTGTTAAGAAATAAAAATGGCTCTAAGCACGGAAAAGCTGGCAAGCTTTATTCTAAAGTTACTGGGCAACTCGTGTGTATATGGAAGTTTAAAAAAACAGGTTTTTCAGAGCAGAATGAGTCTTCAGTGTCCTTCATCTCTTTTTATAGGCAATAAAATGCATCTCCCACATTTCCAAACACTCCTTTCTGAATTTTGAATTCATTTGCTCACAGGACACAGTTCCAAACTTCCTCTCTATTAACTATATTGTCCCAATTGCTTCGAGTAAAGCAACAAGATTGTTTGTAAAGCAAAGCATCCTCATTCAATTACTTCCAATCTTCTATTTTTCTCTGCAAAGCAAGTGCAGGACATTCGGACAGTGGAGCATGAGACAAAAAGTTTCCAAAAACAGCAAAGAGAATGCAAGGAAAGTAATTTTGTAACACAGAAAAATACAAGTACAGTTATGCAAGTGTCTTATTCCAAGAACAATTGTAAGTGGGTTTTGCTTTGATTTTGAAAAATCTCCAGTATCTCGGGGTAGTTGCAGCAGACCACACACTGGAAAAAGTATGTGGGTTTCTGGTCACTGTATAATAAGAAAGGATTTTTCTCGCTGAGAGAGAAAAGGCCTTTTCAAGGCTGGAAAGGGAATGCAGCTCGGAAGAATGAAGAATCAGGAAGCTGGGGAAATAGGTTATAATTGTACAAGGATCGTTTGGTCTCATCTGAACAGCTGCCAGAGAATTAGGAGAGACAGGTTCTACTATTTATCAGCCTCGGGGAAACAAAGGGCTAAAGGCAAAGATCAAGCTAATACTGGTTTTATGGCATCTGCTATTAGGGATGGTCCTGAGGGACATGGTTTAGTGTTTGATAGGAATGGCTGGACTCGATGATCCGATGGGTCTCTTCCAACATGATGATTCTATGATTCTATGGCTCCATCTCTGGTTGTCTACGTGGCTGCCTATCTGAAGTGTAGCATAGAAAATAAACCGAGGATACCATAGAACCATAGAACAACCAGGTTGGAAGAGACCCACTGGATCATTGAGTCCAACCGTTCCAATCAAACACTAACCCATGTCCCTCAGCACCTCAACCATACCCCTCACACCTTATGTGCCAAAGTTTTTGTAATACAGTCACACAGTATTCCACAGCAAGACAATAAACACATATCTACACCACTGATGGATGAGGACCCACTCCAGGCTGTAGATCAAGTGACCAGCAGATAAAACATCAACTAGGAGTCAGTTGTGCCTTTCCCAGCTTCACAACCCAAGCTAGTAAGCCAGTTGCTACTACCTGCTTCCTAGGTTATTTCCACTGCAGTCACTGGGCAACTGGAGAGACTCCACTGAGTACTTTTTCTAACATCCTTTTTACCAATAAAACAAATATTTTATAGTCTTGATGTGTTTCTGGCACATTTGAACAATTGCTGCTAACAAAACTTTTCCAAGACGAAACAAGGGGAAAAAATGACCAAGCCGCAGCAATGTAAATATCGCATGACTTTTTGTATGTGGAAAGCTGGGCTTTTGTGCAGGAAACTGGCAAACAAAATCACAGAAAATAGATGCATTAAGACAAGAAAACCAATGTAAACACAACTTACAAAGTGGAACCGTATCATGTTTGTAGCAGCTTGAAAGAATCATCTTTTCACGCGCACCGAGGGCTTGCTCCTTCTGACCACTGAAGTCAGTGACAACTCAACAAATGACTTCAGTGATGCATGAGCTGGTCCCTAAAGAACTGGCTTGTACATATGGCCCTGGGCAGCGCGCCAAGAGAGCAGCGTTCACCTCCCAGCTTGATCCAAACACCCTGTGTGATTTCTGTCGCGTCCTCCTGGGCCTCAGCTTCTCATCCATAAAGAGAGGTGATGTCTCTGTCTGCTTCCACTGTCAGCTCTCTCAAGAGTCATAGTCTTCCAGCTGGCACGCCAAAGCCTTTGGGTTTGATGTGGGTTTTAGGTGCAATTGTGATTTAAGAAGGAATGACTAATGCACCTTTAATCATCACGACTCCAGCATCACACGGCACTGAAGTGACTCTTGTACACTGCCCTACCCAGTTCTGCGGGAGATAAAGCCGAATGCAGAGCAAGTACCTAAAATTGTGCCGTAAGCTCCAACCTGACCTGTGCACACAATACTGCCCTTCACACGCATCGTAAATGACAACATACATGAGCCGCTTGATTTCCTTCCCAGGCATTTTGTAGCTTGTGTATTGGTGGAAAAGACAAATTTAATCTGAAAGCTACAAGGAAAAAAAAATCCAGATATTACACAAATTTTCCAACCCAGAAATATAAACAGTCTTTAAGCATCTAAGCTGAAGGAGCAGAAGTTTAGGTTGGATATTAAGAAGAATTTTTTTACTGTACGGTTGGTGAGACATTGGAAGAGGTTTCCCAGAGAAGCAGTGGATGCCGTAACCTTAGAAGTGTTTAAGGCCAGATTGAATGCGGCTTCTAGCAACCTGATCTGGCTGAAGGTGTCCCTGCCCATGGCAGAGGGGCTGGATCTGGATGATCTATCAAGGTCACTTCCAACCAAAACCATTCTACGATTCTATGATTCTATTTTCAAGGATCACCTCCTCCACACTTGAAAATGGCCCATCCTGACGAGCAGGGCATCAAGCTGTGTGCTGAGAGACCTGCAGAGATGAACAAGGAGCTCCTCACCATATTTCCCTCTATAGTTTCTATGCACTTCTCCTCTCCCGAGACCAGAGGCAGTACAGGAATTCTGGTGGTGTTACTTATTGTACATTACCAGGCAGCATTTCTAACATCTTTCAGGACACAGCCCACGAGAGGGCACCAGTACTGCTCTAAAAAAAAAAAGTAAAACCCAAAATCAAGCAGATAAATAACTAAATGGGAATTTGCTTACAGACTGGATGGTTTCAAAGGTGTTGGATAGCAGGTGCCACGATCACGAGTTACCCACCCACAGGCAGCTCTGCAGTGGGGAGAAAATCACCTAATTACCCAGAGCCAACAGGGCTCAGACTTTTTCTGCATCCCCTGCAAGACACACTTTGCTTACAGACACCTTGTCATCAGAGTGAGAGGCCTCAGAGCAGCCCTCCTGTACTGAAAGGGCCTCCAGGGAAGCTGGGGACAGGCTCTTCATCTGGGAGTGCAGGGATAGGACAAAAGAGAACGTCTTTAGATGGGAAAGGAGATTTAGATTAGGCATTAGGAAGTAATTCTTCATACTGAGGGTGGGAGGCCCCAGCTCAGGTTTCCCAGGGAAGCGGTGGCTGCCCCATCCCTGGAGGGGTTCAAGGCCAGGCTGGATGGGGCTCTGAGCACCCTGATCCAGTGGGAGGTGTCCGTGCCCATGGCAGGGGGGTGGAACTGGATGACCTGTCCCTTCCAACCCAAAGCATTCTGTGATTCTATGATTTTATGCCCACTGAGCACACTGAACAGCTGTCACCGCTAACCACTGGCTTCGCTAGGGTTATTTTTGGAAAAACTACAATATTTGAGAACCCACCATCTCTTGTCTTGCAAAGAAAGGTTGTGAAGATTGGCATCCTATGCTTCTGCAACTATTTTTCAAGGCTGCATCCTCAATATCTCATTCAAAACTATGCTGGGATTTAAAAGCAAAACCCTTGGCTGCACAAAACCTCCCAGTGAGATCTCCCTGCCAGACACCACCTAGGATACAGGTGTTTGCACCAAGAGAAAAACATCTACAAATACCCTATTCAAGAGCAATCACAACTATATATGAACGTAAAGGCCACTCGCGAGGCTAATTTTGCTTACAAAGGAGAATAACCTCATTGCTAAAAGATTCGTACGGTTAAGCTAAACCTTTTCCTGCAGCATTGGCTGTGAGTACAAAAGGATTGTTCTTTTTTGTTTTGGCTGTAAGTGAACAAAATGCTGCTTTCAACTCGATGTTTCTCCCGCGTTTTTGTGACAGTTGGATTAATTCAGTGCAATTATTCCGCGAAAGTAAATTTATTCTGAATGCCCTGGTAACTTTCTGGCAGTTCAGAGGAACCTCCCAGTTGGGACGCAGTCACCGAGAAGAACACCAGGTAAGGCAGAGAGCAGGGGAAATTAAGATAATTAAATGTGTGGTCAGGGTAGAAGATACTAGAGCTACTGCAGAACAAGAGTCCGTTAAGTGTTTTACTCTATCAGCCTTACAGTCTGATCTTGATAAACCTATTTGCATTATCACAGCAGCTGTTTCTCCTACTGCTTTGGGAAAAGGCACGTGTGCTTGAGCAATCCCTGAAGTACTGGAATTGTTTAAGTGCATTTGTCAGGGCAAAGAGGCTCAGCACGGGTCACCTCTTCCGGAAGGGGGGTTTTCATTCTTATTCTGTCGAGCGGATGATGAGATGCTGTGTTAAATGCAGTTTCTTCCTTGCATGTTGCAGAAAGGCTGAAACTTTATTTAAAATGGTTTAAATTGGTCATCTTACTAACAGTTTGACCTGATTTAGCAGTTATGTATCATGCATACATAGCAGCACTGATTGATGTAGGAACTGGATAAAAGGGCCAATCACCAAGATAAAAGCTGCCATTGTTAAAACTGCAGCTATTGCAAGTATTAATTCTCCTTTTCAACTTCCACAAGGTTTGTTTCCATTACCTATTTAGCTGGCAAGATGTTAGCAGTCACTGTCTGGGGGGCTGTTTGTACAGACACTGATGGGATGGCTTGAAATCCAGAACAAAGCAGCAGCCCAACAAGAGACTTTTAGAACATAGTAAGATAAGTAACACTATGGAAAATATGCAGGGAGTGCTTCTGATAATTAGATTTTTGCACTTCGTTCTTCTCTCATTTTCATCCCCCCTGCCAGGAGCTTAACTGCGTCTCCCACTCAGCCCAAGCACTGCTTTCAGCCTTCCATGAGAAGCATGAGAAAAAGATAAGCTTTTCCCTTTTGATAACGTACTTTGTAGAGCAGCAACACTTGACAATGCTCTCCTGTTTTATCAGGTGGGAACTCACAGAGAACACTTTGCAGTGATGAAATTAACAGCAACGAAGACTCACATTTTGAGAATATGGTATATGCTTGTGCTGGCAATACGGCTGAACACAGCTGAGAGCTTCCAGTGGACAAAGAATCACCCAGGCTCTTTCTATTACGACACTTTTCCAGCTGGTACTGTGAGCTACAGTTGATTGTGGAGTTTATATAGCTCTAGATCTACTTGGGTGTTCGCACAAGAAAGCTACAAAAGGTTTTCCTTGTCCTTGCAGGGAAGTGGTAGAAACAAAAATTCAGGCTTTTACAGAACATGTGCCTAAAGCAACCTTCTGCATCCAGGCCTGGAAACAGAAGGATTCACTTAGAGTCACTTAGAACTGTGCACAAAGAGTAAATGCTGATATTTTATTATTTCAAAACCAGATCTCCCTTTCCCATCTAAGACTAAATAAGATGCAGAGTGCACCAAATCACCCCTGAGAACTCTTCTCCAACTTACAATATGCACGCAGGTGAAATAACTGTGATGGTTTATTTCAAGCCATTTTGCAGGAAAATGAACCAAAACTCACTTTGTTTTGCCTTTAGGTTTCTTATGGGGCGTTGGAAGTTCCGCATACCAGACTGAAGGGGCCTGGGACAAGGATGGGAAAGGACCAAGTATCTGGGATGCTTTCACTCACAAGAAAGGGAAATTGTTTAGAAATGAAACAGGAGACTCAGCCTGTGATGGCTACTACAAAGTTAAGGTATTGTTAAAGAACTATCCCTCCAGAAATATTCTGGATACCAGTTACTCCTTTGGAAATACCAGTAAAGATTAAACGCTGTGGTTGCTTTAAGGGCTCATTTAACCTAGGGAGCCAAGAGATGGCATTTTCAATTAGATCAGTAAAACCTTCTTTCCCAGTAACCTCATAGAATCAGTAACATCACAATATTTCTGACTCAGCTTTTTAGGATTTTTGTGTCCAAAGAAATATCCTAACTATTGTGGGAAGTCCGCAGAACAACAATGAACACATCTGAGCTTTTTTTTGCATGTGTTTGAGCAGCTTTAAAGGTTTTCTATGTCCATGCCAGAATAACAAAACTATCAGATGCTTTAAATTTACTCTGTTTCCATTTTTTTTCAAATTGATAACAATTAATAGTCAATGTAGCTCTATCAGTAATATATTTCCAAGCTTAAGTTATCAAAAATTATTTTAGAATGACTGTCCTGGGGGACAGGCAGATACACAGCACGAGGAACCCACATGTCTGGGATACATCACTGACATATAACTGGAATTCCAATTATTTTGATAAAAGTTACATTCCTCTGGTTTTCCCACATATATTAAATCCAAGGGAGAACCAACAGTCTCAGCAAGAACCAAGAGGAAAGAAACTAGTTATGCCTTCCTACCCCAAAATGGGAAAACGTAGGAGAGATTTCATTTGATCCTTCAAACAAGCAAAAGCTGGAAAGGACACTTCAATAAAAAGTGAGAGGGGCTGGAACTCTGAGACTCTCTGGGCTGCTGCATTAGAAGAGATCGACACCACGATGACAGGACCTATTTTCCAGAGAGGATTCAGGCATCAATGACAGCATTTCAACACTTACTCACTACTGTGCTTTTGCATTTAGATACTTTCTAAAACTTGCTTGTATGTGTTGTTATGTAATCTTCATTTAAAAGCACTCTTTATATAATTGCTTTCACCATCAGAATTCTCTTTGCATTGGCTCACATGCTATCAATTTCTAATTTCATTTAATATTGAAAATGCATGATTTCTTTGAAAAAAAGAATGAGTATTTATCCAGAATTTACTTTTTCTGCTAATTCCAGTATGAGGCAGTAAGTGAAAGCCTGTGTAACTGGGTTTTGTGCCTACGCTGAAAGGTTTGAGGTTAAGATTTAGAGATTTATATATAGGATCTCTCTGTGCAGCAAGCACAGTCGAGCTGCTTGCAAGGTAAGGTCAGCACCAAGAGATACTGCCTCTTCCTTGTAGTCTAAACAGCTGCAAAACAAATGGCTTAAGGCAAACCATTTGAGTATAAAAATCAGCCTCTGACATCCTGTCCTCTATTCAATGGTGAAAACATGCCGTTTCCACAGTTGTTAACACAAAATATTACAGGACGTCTTCCGAGAGTCAAGAAAAAATAGTTGAAAAGGAACTATACTAGAGAAATAGCCATCATCTCAAAGCAAATCAGAAAATATCTAACGGAACTCTCTCTTGTGCCATGCTTCTGCAGATTTTCAACATTCAGTACTTCAGATAGATGAATGACCAAAGTTATTCTAGACTTTTGATTTATGTTAATTGTGTTTTCTTTTCATAGGATGACATTCAGTTACTGAAGGAGTTGAAAGTTAATCACTATCTCTTCTCTATCTCCTGGCCTCGGATTATGCCCACCGGCATCAAAAGTAAGCCCAACAATTTCACCATTCTTAGCATGAGTAGGCAAGTAATGACACTTGCACACGTATCATCGTGCTCTAACACTGCTGTTAAGTGTTTGATTGCTGTTTCTTTATCTGCAGAAGAGTTTAACCCTTACCCATCCGCTAAACCACAACCCAATGCTGTGAAGTTCCTTGCTTAAAATGTTTAGATTCCTATTCTCCCAGCTACTTGAAAAACAATCCAGGTTAACTCCTTGTCTCTGCGTTTCATCAGCAGAGCAGCTGAACGAGAAAGGAATACAGTTCTACAATGACACAATTAACAGTCTGCTGGAAAACAATATTACCCCCATCGTCAGCCTCTACCACTGGGATCTTCCACAGGTTCGACAATATTTGAATTAGTGACATGCCTACTAGAAATGCTTCTGACAGGAAAGTTTAAGGACTATGTGTACTTTAGAAAAATGTTTAAAATGCCTGCATGCTCTTAAGTGCACTTATAGTTATTTTCTATTTATCTTCATTAATATACATTGTAGTTTATATATACAGTAATTTGGAAAAATCTTCTAAGCTGCTGAAATGTAAATAAAAGTATTTGTAAATAGCCAAGTGAACTTTAAATAACATTATTGATTCTTCAAATTATGAAGGTTCTCCAAGAAAAGTACGGTGGCTGGCAAAACATCAGCATGATAAATTATTTTAATGATTACGCAAACCTGTGCTTTGAGAAGTTTGGCGATCGTGTGAAACACTGGATTACTTTTAGCAACCCTTGGGTAAGTTATTAATGCTTCCCTTCTCATCACCCCCATTACACAGTTCTGTTCCCAGGATCCTGGGGAAGTGATACTGCAGGGAGGAGAGGAGAGGGAGAGGGAGAGGGGAGATTTCCATCATTAATCTTTGTGCCCGAGAATCTCAGTGGCCAAATGCTGCACCAGAACAGGGGTTTAAGACATGGAATTGTAGAAAAGGTTTGAAAAACTGTCAGCTGGAGAGGAGAGAGGCACAGAAATCATGAAAGCAGATATAACTCGCCCTCTGCACACTCCATCAGGGAACAGCAAGCTGGCGAGTGACTCCAGTAGCACTGGTCACCAGCAATGCTGGTTCCAATAAGCCATGATCAGCCACGCTGAGGGGCAGTAGATTGGAGCCATGGGGAGAAGAAGGGAAAAGGGGAGTGGATAGAAGAGACTGAGACACACAGACCATGCAGAAGAGCACAGGAGCTCCGTCCCCAGGACTGATTCGCCTTCCCTGGAGGGGTTTAAGGCACAGGTAGATGAGGTCCTTAGGGACATGGTTTAGTGTTTGATAGGAGTGGTTGGACTCAATGATCCGATGGATCTCTTCCGACCCAGTGATTCTATGATTCTAAATTCATTAGGTCTGCTGTTCACTAACGAACTCCCTGTATTTGTAGGCTGTTGCCGAAAAGGGTTATGAAACAGGAGAACACGCACCAGGACTGAAGCTTGGTGGATGCGGAGCGTACAAAGCCGCACACCATATCATTAAAGTAAGAATAAAATCATGCTTTAAGTTATGTGTAAATTAAGAATTTGTAGCAGACTGATTAAGGGTTTTTTTTATTGTGCTCTTTAAACAGAAATGTAGTTTTGCAATGATCTCGCTTCCAACTGGCACATCAAAATTATCATCAGACTTTAAACCAGCAGAGCACGGTCAGGCAGGGTATGAAATGCTAGGTGTTCGTGAGACATGGCTGCAATAACTGCAATTTCTCTTTATAATTTAAGTGTCTTTTTTTACACGGTGCTCCACACTGGCTGAATAACAAAATGTCCAGGTTACTCTAGAAACAAGAAGTAAACCCATGACTTGTTGAAATGAACTTGGAAGTTTGTCTTGCCTTCAGCAAGGTTAGCTTTGATTAAAAAAAATTAAATCTTTCACTTGCCTGAATAAATTAAGTAAAGACATCCAGAGATGGGAGAGGCTGGGCAGAAAATACACTGAATGCTGTGCGTTACTTTCACGGGGACCTCCTGGAATTTAGGGAAGGAATCTTCCCTAAATGCTTTTTTGACTTCTCGTGTGAAATGAAAGCTTCCACAAATGACATGACGTTTTCAGAACCATCCTAGTGCAAACACTGTTCTTCATCTTCACCAGCTTACAAGAGCATAACAGATTAAAATGTGCGTATGATTAAACTTACAGACTCATGCGAAAGTGTGGCACTCTTACAACAACACCTGGCGCAGTGAGCAGCAAGGTAATGAGGGTATATTCTGGAACTATGCTTCTATTTACATTAAGGGCTTTAAGACTATGCATCAACTCCAGCCCTGTCACTTTGTCTTTCAAGGTATGGTTGGAATTTCCCTGACTAGTGGCTGGGGGGAACCTGTTGATCCACACAGCCAAGCAGATATAGACGCTGCTGAAAGATACATACAGTTTCATTTGGGATGGTTTGCCAATCCAATTTACAGAGGAGACTACCCAGAAATTATGAAGAATTATGTAGGTAAGCCCAGAAAGCGACAATCAAATGAATTACANGGTGGGTCTCTTCCAACCTGGTGATTCTATGATTCTATGATTCAATTCACTGCCTTCTCCATGTATTGTAATCAACTTCTTCAAAACAAAAAGATGAAAGATTATTTCACGTTGAAAAAGCAATCAGACTAAGCTGCCCTCTACACTAAACTCAAGAAAGCTGCATTTATTGTTGGTGAGGTAAAGAAAGCAAATTCCTGTCCTCCTCACGAGTACGTTTCCTACAATGATTTCAATAGGTCAGAAGAGCGCCCAGCAGGGCCTGGGGACATCAAGATTACCAACCTTCTCACTGCAAGAGAAAACTTATATCAAAGGCACGTCGGATTTCCTGGGAATAGGTCACTTCACTACTCGTTACGTTCTCCAGAGGAGTTTTCCCCTTCTACAAGCATCCAGTTACCACACTGACCGCGATTTGGCTGAGCTGGTGGACCCAAACTGGCCAGTTCCAGGACCTAACTGGTTATATTCTGTGCCGTGGGGATTCAGAAGATTACTCAACTTCATTAAGGTACAGCCTTCGAGTACCTGCAGGAGGTCTACAAGAAAGTTGAAGAGGGACTTTTATAAGGGGCGTGGAATGATAGGACAAGGGGGAATGGCTTTAAATTGGAAGGGGGAAGATTTAGATTAGATATTAGGAAGAAATTCTTCATGCTGAGGGTGGAGAGGCCCTGGTCCTGAGCAGTGGTGGCTGCCCCATCCCTGGAGAGGTTCAAGGCCAGGTTGGATGGGGCTGTGAGCTGCCTGGATCCAGGGGGAGGTGTCCCAGCCCACGGCAGGGGTGGAACTGGATGGGCTTTAAGATCCTTCCCACCCAAACCATTCTAAAAGGTGATTACAGAGTAAATCTTTAAAAGGAAGTGAACAAAATGTCTGATTTCACACAGAAGCTGCAGGAGCTGCAATTACACAATTTCAGATTTTCAAGTTTTGCATATGTCTCTTGTCATGTTGGGAAGTTTCTTTGCCAAAAAAAGAAAAAACCACCTTAATTTCAGTTCAGAAAACTACAGAGTTCAGTAATTTTAAAATTAAAACCGAAGTTAACTCATATCCCTAGTTAGATATCCTTCTTACTAAAGGTGACTGTAAGTAAAGCCAGTAAAATGCATTAAAACCAATTTTCTTTGAATCTCATGTTCTGTCACAATAGGATGATTTTGTTCACATCAACCAGCCTCAACCTATCTCTGTTTGCAGACACAGTATGGGAACCCTCTCATTTACGTGACAGAGAACGGTGTTTCTGAGAAGGAACAGTGCACTCAGTTGTGTGATGAATGGAGGATAGAGTATTTGAAAGGATATATTAATGAAATGCTGAAAGGTAACTTTAAGAACATCTTTTCAGTGTATGAGTTATTGGAGCATTTTCACCTTCTGATTATTTTTTACCCTGGTACTTTACATCATCGAGAAATAAATATTCACCGATCAAAACAGACAGCAAACCAGACCAATATATTCCGCAGAAATTACAACCTAACTAGATGTGTTGATGCCAATAAACACAATAATCTATGTGAGATTTAATACTGCAACAGATCATCAGTTGCCACTTTTAGACAGGAGAAAACGCACCTAATAACCATTCTTATAGAGCCTAAAATCACATTTTCAAGGAATATAAACTCCTTTTTCATTCTTCATCACTTTTCTGTCCTCCTCCCCTCTCCCCACTTCTTTCTTGTACAAAAGGAAACCTACAGGACCATATTTTAAAGACAACAAAGATTGGCAACAAGTTTAACAGAAGAATCTGTTCTGTCCCCAGCTCTAAATGACGGTGTTAACGTCAAAGGTTACACTGCCTGGTCGCTGCTGGATAAATTTGAATGGAACAAAGGCTTCTCTGAAAGATTTGGATTATATCACATCGATTTTAAAAGCAAGAACAAACCTCGCTACCCGAAGGCATCCGCTGACTTTTATAGAAAGATTATCAGTGCAAATGGATTCCCGAATCCAAGAGAGGTGATGTCAATTCTTAATATTATTCTTTTTTCTTTGTCTTTTTTTCTTCAATATATGGGTAAATATCACACTGGATCTCATCAAACAACTTGCACAAATGAAGCACATGGAATTTGACACACTGGTTCTATAAATCAGAGATGTTTTAAATACACAGGACTCCAGGGACAGAGAAAGGGAAAGCAGTCTCAGTTACTGTTTCCAAAACATTTCCCTAACACTAATTAGACTTATTGATGAGATTATAAACTCTCGACCCAGTGTTACCGGTGCTCTAGGCAGACCGGTTAGATTTCTAGGCAGAAAATTACACATCTGTGCTACCTCAGCAATAACAAGGAATATATTTATGTGCTTTATAAAATTTTGTTTAACTATAAGAAATACATTGTGATAAACCGCAAAGATGCAAAGAA
The DNA here is from genome assembly GCA_013389865.1 of Piaya cayana. Classification (NCBI taxonomy): domain Eukaryota; kingdom Metazoa; phylum Chordata; class Aves; order Cuculiformes; family Coccyzidae; genus Piaya; species Piaya cayana. The sequence goes on along the minus strand of WAAB01024633.1, from coordinate 401,333 downwards.
ACTTCCAGAAAATTGCGTTGAAAGAAATAAATGCTTTCAATGTTATGGAGAAATGATCAGGGACAGAGAAGAAGCTGCTGTGAATGAGTCAGTATTCCAGACTAACTGCTGCATGTCAACCTTCTCAGGTGAGAAACTGGTATCGGAAAGCCATGGACACTTGCTCTACCGCACACCAACACCTTGCTACAGGTAATTACGTGTCTTCTGATTTGTTTTATTAAAGCATAATATGGAACTTTCCATTTTACATTTCTCTGTGAATATTACTATTAGTGGGTCCTTAAAGGAATTTTCTCCCTGAAAGTACAACAGCTTCCAACTAGAACAAGCTTCTAAATAAACACAAAACCTTTATTTGCTTCCTCCACCTAAAATCCCTGCAGCTGAATGGATCAACCTTGGATGTTAATGGAATACACAAATTCTAAAAGTCACTATTTAGAATTCAGGCTGGGGCTGGCAGCATTATCCTTGAAATAACAGAAGTGCTAAATGTTCTTTCAAACAGAAAACAAAACCAGAGAATTCAACAACGCCGACAGAAAAATCTCTATAACATCTGACTTCTATATAAAACAAAACTACTGGGGAAAAAAGGGCTAAAAGCTGGCCTAAGGCAGCATTAAGAGCTGCAAAACAATCATAAAAAGGCAAAAGGATTTCTCTTTGACTGTTTTTTTCTTTTCTTTTTCCCTTGTGGGGGCGGAATGATAAAAATCAAAGCAACAGCAGAAGACTGCTGAAGCTTGCTATAGCAAGAACAATATTTGCAGGGCTTTGAGCACTGACAATCTTCAAAAATTTACCTTAAGAAGAAAAAAAAAAGGGAAAACTCTAATGGAATTGCCCCAGCTTTGCAGGCTTATGTAATCTTTGCTTGTTTGTTTGCTGTTTGTGCCAAAGTCAATATTTAACAAAACTGAGCCATAAACGTTCCAAAATGTTTGATCTAACAACTCATAAACTCCAGATTAAGTTTCTTACACGTTACTCTTCTCTCAAATTTCAGGCTCCCTGATTACTCCTATGGAAATGCTCTCAGAGATTGTTCTGCCTACGGTTTTTGCCCTCTGCATACTCATCAGCATTGTCCTACTCACACTCTACCTTCGCAGTCGTCATTAAAACTGCTTACACACATTTTCATTCTGCAGCATAAATAAAATCCAACTGTTTTATTACACTGATTGAAGTTTACCACAGTTGAATCTTTTTATACCCCTGTAATGAAATATTACTTTACCTCTCCACCTAGGGCTTTTGTAGCTTTTTCCATCTAATTCCCTAAACATAATTTTTATTTTTTTATCAAAACATGAAGTAATTTTTCTCTCTGTATTATTTCCTACTAATTTTAAGTAGCAGATTTTGTGTTTCTTATTATTTTTGGAAACTATTATACGTTTTGTTCAGCAGAAAAAAACAACTAATGTTAAAATGACCTTTAACTAGCACATAACTGTAATCAAGTGTAGGATGATCCAGTGGGTCTCTTCCAACCTGGTTATTCTGTGATTCTATAACTGCTATTTCAAGAGAAACAGCACATAATTTTAAACCAGAAAAGCATTTAAGTACTCCAAGAGCAGTGCTTAAACATTAATTTATCATTTCACGTCTCAAAGTTAGGATAACACACGCCTCACTGTTTAGGGGTGGAGAAGAATTTTTTGAAGTGATTAATCAAAGATGAAAACTTCCAAGTCAGATTCAAACCAAGCGCTCTTTTCTCTCTCTCTGGTTTTGTTTACAGGGAACTAAGTTTACTTCATGCAACTTTAGAATATTACACACCAAAATATGCACTGTAAACAATCCAAGCACCTCCAGAACGCAATAGTCCACCTCAAATTCACTCCTGCTGCAAGAAGGAACAGGTCAGGTATATGACTATAAAAAATTTGTTGTGGAATATGGCCATCAGGCTGTATTTATCCTTCTGTTGTACTTGAAATTATTTCTTTAACGTAAAACGAGTTTCCTGCTTAATTTGCAGTCCAGTTTCAATGCCTCACACGCACCTACCAAATGCAGAGCAGCAGAACATAAATCTAAAAGCTCACCTTGTTCTTAGCTTCTCTTCAAAGGCTTTAACTATTAAACTGATAGTCATTGAAATATAACCTTCAGAAAGGGATAAAAGATAAGATTTACTGAGGAAAAAACAGGCATTACAGAAATTTATAGTTTTTAAAAGGCGTGAATATTGGGGTTTCCTTATTCTTATTTACTAATAGTTAATAAACATTACTCTCCTAACGAAAAATGTTTCTTTCCTAGATTAATCAGCACACATTACCCTATGAAGTACGTGTCAAAACGTTATAGATGGTGTCTAATCAACACGAGCATTAGCAACTGTTGGAATTAATCCTGATGTATTTAAATTATTACACCTGGACAAGTAGACAACATTTCTTTCAAAAATTATCCAAAGTAGACACAGAAACAGCATTAAAATAATTCACTTGGCATCAAGGGGAAAAAAAATGAATTGAAAGAGTAGAGAGAAGAATATCCAAGAATATTCCAAAATACAGAGGGACAATGAAAATGAACCTGTCAGAAGTTCACCATGCCAGGGATAAAGAGCTTTCCAAATATATCTAGATGGCGAAATGTCACTTACCACCAGGAAAACGTGACAATATTGCTCTTTCTGTTGCATTAAGATAATTCACACTTTGAACAGTGTCTGATTGCGCTCTTAATGAATGCAAATAAAATTCAAAACCCCAAAGTGCACAACTTTATTAAGCATTTCTAAGTATATGAACAAAAATATCTTCTCTATTTTATATATACATGGCTGTGTAAATACAAATACATTGTTGGGACCCAGGTAGGCCTGAACTTTGCTCTTTACTGTACCTTCCACCTGCCTGCCTCTAGGGTAACATGCATTTATGTGAAAGGCACCTGACTGCACTTAGCCACTGTGATAAAATACATTTTGTCTTCAGTGCCTCCATTAACTGTGGAATCAGAAAAGAGACCTGCAGAGACAAAAGAAACACGATTAGCCATTCTCCCCAGAAAGAGAAATTGTAGAGACTTGTTCATGCAGCAGCTTCAAGAACTCCTTCCAAAGCTTCAGACTGACTGAAAGGAAGCACTTCATGACAAACACTGAAAATGTTTTCCTACAGCATGACTCCGTATCAAATCTCACTCCACAAAGGCAAATTATTCCTGTTCCAGTTTATATGCTCTATCTTCCCCCATCCTCATGCTTTCCCCTTGTTCTAGATATACCTGCAACCCAGCGTGCCTTCTCTCCTTAGCACGTACTCACTCCTCTGACTAGAGGCCAGCAGCCACTAGCAAACCTCCCTTCAAACCCTTTCTCAGATACACTGGCAAAGATTTGAGAAATAAGATATTGCATTTTTAATACTCATGTTGTATTGGAAACCGTTCTGTCATTTTAACTCTAAAAATATGACTCAGCAAAGGTCAGAAGGCAGAAAGTCATCACCTGGTGAAAATCTTTTACATTCTACAAATACCATCTCACCCTTTTGATAAAAGGCTAAATCTCGTTTCGCTCTTGCTGAAGTTTTAAGTAAAAAAAAAAAAGGTCAGATCCACCAAACCCAGTGCAGAAAGTGAATCTGAAATGCGTATTTTGATTATTTCATTTCACACAAATCCTTACTTGTATTGTTTGATGCCATGTGTTCAACTGGAGGCTCAGTACTAACTTGCCATGTTGTTCTAACCTCCTTGTGCCCATGGCCACTGCCGATGTCCACCTTCCACAGCTCTGGGTGATCGCTGACAGAGACATCAAGACAGGCCACCAGTCAGTCAGATATTCATCCACATCAAACGTCTAACGCTGCAAAGCCTGAAGTTTCTCTTACTTTTGATAGTACTTCTTGACAAGCGCTGGTCTGATGGGCAGTTGGAACGCATGCTTCTCATTTAGAGGGTTTTCCTTATAATACTTCATGCAAATTCTACAAAAAGAATCAAGTAGTTACTAGCTTGCTCAGGAGAAACGCTTGTGCAAAGCTGCATAAACCTGGTACAAATTTATCTATATTCTCAGATTTTATCATTTCCTTTGTTTTTCAATTTAGAATCATAGAATCATAGAACCATCAGGTTGGAAGAGACCCACCGCATCATCGAGTCCAACCATTCCTATCAAATTTCAATTTCAGCCATAAAGCAAAACTTAACAGGAAGATCCAACTGCTACTTTTGCACTCTCATAATCATCAACATTAAGGAGGATTGGTTTGGGTTTTTTTAAGAGATTCTTTATAAGTTTTGAAGAGAATAAATTTGTTATTGTCACTTAAAACAGGAAGAAGTAAAAATGAAATAATTACTGTGTCAAAGGGAAGAGGTTCTCGTGTTTAAACTGAAGCAGGACTGTACAGCTGACCATTATTTCCAGCATATGGTGAAGCTTTTGAACACGATGAACTTGTTCCTGTAGGTCTACGGATGAGGAAATGAAGTAATCCTGTAACAGCAAACAGCTTCCGCTCTTAACCGGACACTCAATTTCTACAGACCCACAACACATCCTAAAATAATTTTCCTGGCTTCTTTTGAGAAGCTATCGAGTTAAGAATGGCCCAGGAGGGGCCAGGAGAGTCAGAACCAAGTTCCAGGCCATCAAAGCATGAATGAAGCTTCTCTGTCCTGCCCGACAACGACCCCTATCAGCTGCCTAGGAAATACCAGGCGAATAAGCAAAGAGCACAGGGACATTTCTGCAGGACACTGCCCCATCCTCACACTTGCAATTCAGTTTCTCATTTTATAGCACTGACAGGCCTTGCCATAAGCTCAGCCTGCTCTACTTTATATTGCTTTCAAGAGTTAAAAACGAACAAAAGCATCTCACCAAGTAGGTTAATGTGGCAAGTTCCCGGTCTGCAAATAGAACAGAGGGGTGAAAAACATTTACAATCTGCTATAAGGTGCCAGGTGAAATACAAGCAACACTGAGGTAATCAAACACAGAATCCCACCAAAGAAAAGCGCAAGTCACTCGGATTGTAATGTTATTTATTGGCATGATTACTCTTTTGAAACAAGGCAAAACCTGGAAAGGGGCAGGGTGGAGGCATTAATTTATTTACCACCAAGGCTGCACAACGAAAAAACCTACCACACACTTGGAACCAACAACCCACTTTGATGCTCAGACTTACAAACAGTGAAAATAAAAAGTACACAAGACAAAGAACAAAAACAGGATGACAAAGCAGAAAAGAAATGAAGATATGAAGGAAAGGGAGTAGGGAAAAGTAATGGTAAAATACAAACCCCTCCCATGGATTCAGAAAAAAAATAAAGCTATAGTACCAAAAACAAAGCCACATTTCCAAGAAAAAATCCAGTATTTACTTTACTTGAAATTCAACCCAAAGGTTTTTCAAACTGAAGAAGAAACAGATGGTTATGCAAGCTACAGTTATTCAGAAACAAAATTCATATTTTTAAGTTTTGAAACCATAATGAGAAATTACTAAGGAGACTGGAAACTGCACTTCAGCAGGTGGGAGCAGAAGTGAGATTGAGGGCACCAAATACCTCATTGTCTCCTGCACGGAGTATCTTTCCTCTGGAATTTCTGATCATATTAAGAGACATCAGGCTTACCTATAAAAAAACTGACATAGTCCTTCTTCATCTTATCCAAACCAATCTCCAAGAGCATCTGAATTGGGGTGATGCCACTAAGGGAAACAACCTCCATCTTCCCATAGTAAGACTGTTGAATCAATTTACTGAGCAAACTGCTGCTCCCTTGATGAATCTGAAAATTACAAGTTTTCTTGTGATCTAACTGCGCACAAAACATCATAAACACTGTTTAGAAGTGTAACACCATGGAAACAGAGGCAAACTGTGACACGTGAAAGTACTTTAAAACCAAGACAGCACAGAAACGAGGGGAGGCTAAGCCACGTGAACTATATTCTGCTTCAAAACAGCTCAAAATTTTAATACGTTCTGTGGAGTACAAGTACATACCCATGGCTGTATCTCACCATGTTCCAGGGATTTTATGATCAGTGTGAAACACTTTATCAACTCCTGATAGGAGCTAATGCCTGAGGAGAAAAAGATGCAATATTTTATTGATCAAGCCAGGCCGGCTGTTAAGGCAATAATGACAGGCCACCACGTACTAGAATTAAATCCCTTATTTCAAGTTTGATCAAGTTTGTGTGCAATTTTATCAACTTAAAAATTGTCCTTCAGACGTAAAAATATAATTTTATAGATAAACAATTTTCCGTTTTAGAGCAGAGCAGTGCTACCAACTGCTTAGTACCTTTTACAACCAAATAAAATGAAATACGGCATCTCCTGCTAGGAGTTGGTCTACCTCAGTATGTTGTAAGAAAATCTATCATCTTATCTACCTAAAATCATTTCTTTTAAAGAAAGTCTGTTGATAGCAATCCTTAAATCTCAGAGAAGTTTATATTTGTTTCACTGAGAAAGCAAGACATTAAAGTAGCTACAGAGAGCAGGAGAACTGAAGGAAAACAGATGGGGTAAAAAAACAATATGCTTACCTCTCATTTTGCACCATAATTGTTCTGCAAAATCCAGGTCTTCTCGCTCACTGAAGATTGATTTTATTGAACCGTTCACAGCAGCAGTGTCAGATTTGATTTTCTGAAAGAGTTTGTTTGCCTTAAGTAAAAACGGATGCCTAAGATTCAAAGACCTTATCAATCCGAGCTTTCTCCAGAGATCAAAATTAGCTACATCGCCATTTTTCCCTCTTTTCCAGTAAAACTACTGCACAGAAACTATGAGTATACAGCAATTTGGAAACGCATTTTTATTTAAAAGTGAGACCAATTCACTTCAGAATTATCACACTGGATAGCTGCCAGCTTTGGACCAGGAATTGAAGTCTGCTATCAAAAAAGAGTTGCATGAGCCAGCTGCTTTGCCCAAGAGGGACCTTCCTTCTCAATAGGAAAAAGACCTGAACCTTTCCTTGAAGATCAAAGTAGAACAAAATCTTAATATAACTGAAGATATTTTTATAATTTGAATTTTTCCATTGCTTCAGAATACTATATCCAACTGATATGGTATCCAACTTATACCATTAAATTGGCTCAGAATTATTAAATTAAGCAAGAAAAGCAAGTCTGTGATAGAGTGCAACGACAGAAAGGTCAGGGTTCCCGAGAGAAACTTGGACATCAGGAGACCGATAGCTTTAGGAGGTGACAGACAATGATTAAGACAAAGGAGTGTGATTGCGGTTGATACAATACAGTTCAATTTGCGAACTTCTGGTAGTGAAAAAGGAATGCAAAGAAGGAAAACAAAGTAGCTCCGCACCACTAGGTTATATAAAAATATGCAGAATGAACACTGAGAGACCACTCAAAATAACGGAAAAAAAAGGTTTTCTTGCAGGTAAAAATTACAGTGGACTTTATATAGGATAGCTATAGGATTGCTAGTTTTGCCTGGAAGGCCTTCTTCCATGATTTTTATATAGCAGAAATAGATCTATCTTTCTTTACATCTTTATGTCTATGTAGTTACACATACACACGTATACATATGTATTTACATATATAATATATAATATATTCAACTTAGTCAAAATCTGAACTAACGATAGTTACAAGAGAAAGAAGACGACAAGGCACCTGGCAGGACATTGCACATACCTCTGTTTCGTTCGTGTTTCCAGATATACAATATCCATTCAGTTCTTTCTTCAGACCTAACAAAGGAGAAAAATGAGGTTAACAACTATGAAAAAAAATAAATAAATAAATCATCAAACCAAGTGTATAAATCCCCAGGCACATCGTAATTAACAAATATAACGACTGGATGGCTAATGGACTAAATTCATCCATGTTAAAATTGGTTTTACAGGGTAATTAAATAGCCTGAAAGAAAAAGTTCTTAATGTTTTTTACTATAAGCTAAACATTTTCCCCATGAACCCTTTCTACATTGTTACCTAAGCATTAATGTGCTAAGTTCCAGTGCAGAAGCACTAAGGTGAAGCAGGGAGTCTAAGAGGCATCTCTGATTTTCTTCCACATGTATTTGTCAGAGAGTTTTTGTATGTTTCTCCAAGTTCTAGCTACATACTAAAAATAAATTTATAGCTGCATTTGAAAATCTCTTGGTGTATTGTCATGTACNGTTTTCTTGCAGGTAAAAATTACAGTGCACTTTATATAGGAGGATAGCTATAGGATTGCTAGTTTTGCCTGGAAGGCCTTCTTCCATGATTTTTATATAGCAGAAATAGATCTATCTTTCTTTACATCTTTATGTCTATGTAGTTACACATACACACGTATACATATGTATTTACATATATAATATATAATATATTCAACTTAGTCAAAATCTGAACTAACGATAGTTACAAGAGAAAGAAGACGACAAGGCACCTGGCAGGACATTGCACATACCTCTGTTTCGTTTGTGTTTNTCTTAAAAGTATGACAAGACACATATTGTTCTCAACAGTTTTTAGGAAGAACTGGGGATTTTCAATGCTTCATTTTAACATGTTATCAAAGAGCACTGATTTCCAGGACACTCAGCACTTTCAGAAGGTCACATGTGTGTCAGATCATTTGAAAGGCACATCCAGAACTCTATCAATTGCATTTTTAATTGGTTTTTTATAACTTCACACAATTATTAATTCTATAAAGATACTAGGACAAAGAAAAATGAAGGATGTACTGACTAACCTGTTTAACTACTTTGTGCAGGTGGTTATGGCATAGAAATTAACATTTCTGATACTAATAATTTTTAAATGGTATGTGAAACTTCCTTTGATTTCTGTGAAATGCCACAAACAGCAATTACCAGTCAGAAATTCCTGGACCAGTTCAACAGCTGATTCAGACTCTAAGGGCTCAGGCCACTCAGTCACACCCATCTTCAAACCTTCAGCCAAAGCCTAAAGGTAGCAGCAAAACCAAAACAATACAAATCAATTCTTGTTGGTGGAGGTTCTGCATGCGTCACACTTCAACACTGTAGGTAACTTCTGCAAGAATCAGCTCTCTGTACAAATAACCATGAATTTAGAAACTTATTGAATTTCCTGGCTTTTGTGTTCATCGCTTGTCCTCTTCATATTCAGGATTCCAAAACTGAACTCAAAGTTTATTCTAAAGTAAAAGCTTAACATTATCTAGAAAATTCTGGATGAAGTAAATTCTTAACATATAAAATCACCATTCCACGTAAATCTGAAACTGGAATTTCTCATCAATACTTACAAGGAGAAACTGCAGCTCTCTGTACTGATGATAGACCGGACTTCTGGGGTCCCCGGACTCCAAGCTAATATTCTGAAAGTTCCAGAAGTTTAGGTCAGTTTGGAACTTCAGAAACAAAGTGTCCTAAAACTTTAATTAGTGAAACACATATTAGTGTAGTTTATTGTGTAGATTATTGTGTTGCTTGTATTGTTCTGGTTTGCGCTAAAGTAGAACCAGTTATGTGACTTCAGCTAAGTTTCACCTAAGCATCTTCATTTTCTGGAAGTTAAACTGCATGATTTTGAGACTGTGTTTGTCACTAGTAGTGACAACAGTGCACTGCTATGCAGAAAAATCATTGCTTACGCTTATTCCCATAGAAACCAAGGCCATCCTCGAGGTGGAGAAGGCAAAAGCATCCTAAAACTTTCATTACTGAAATGCGTATTAAGGTAATTTACCACTTAGATGAGCACATTGTTTTGCTTGTATAAAGAACAATAAACACAAATATCAAGAGTCAAACCTATTTTCCTTCCTTTACGCCACTGACTACATAAGCCATGGAAAGGGTTTGGGGCTGGTTTGCTTCTTCCTTCCTGACCTACCAGCACTGCAGCTGCCGTTAGTGGGGGCATCTCCAGAATCTTCTCCACAGGATCCCACGTAACATCAACAGAGATATTGCTCTCAGATTCTACCATCGTGTCCTCCACTGCAGCAGCCCTAATAAGTTCATACCGAGCAAATCCTTTCGTCGTCACCTAGAAGGAAGAGATTTAAAAAACAATAAAAACCACCGCCACAACACGGACTCTTTTGTACCCATGTGAAGTATTTNAAGAATAAAAAAAAAAAACATCTGTCACAATTCAAACCTGGCACTTAGCATGAATTCTGAAATACTCCATTTGGTCAAGTACAACTCGTGCCATCCTTTAGAACGCATGCTTTCTCCATGCATTGGCTGCGTTGACAGTAAAAGTTGGTGTTAACATCTAAATGTCTGTGAAGAGTCAACGCTTGTAGAAGTGGAATGGTAGCAATTTACATTTGCTAAGTTATTGCAGCTGAGTGAAGGCCAACCTGGACAAATACTGCTGCATTAAGGATATTAAAAGCTATTTCTATTTCCCCAACACAGCATAGGTTTAAAATCTCTCTTATTTTCTTCCTTTTTTGTTTTTTAAAACTAGGAATACAGAGCAGTACCAAGCCAACACCACACAAAGGACAAAGACAGCAACACTACATCAACATTCCCACATTTTTAAGCCTTCCTCATACAACTTTTATGTGTAATGTTATAACCTTACCATCGCACGTAACCGTATACAAAGTGATGCCTGTGATTTTGTTCCCAGCTTTGAGGGGCTCAGCTCCAAGCCAGTAAGTGTGTTCAGGATCAGAACCATCACACCTTATCCAAAGGGGAGGGAGCACAACCAGCTCTCCTGTCTTCAGGTGGGTCATGTTTGGATTTTGTGACATCGTATAGAAGGAAATCAACTGCCTAGAGATACAAACAGGAGAAAAATTAGATTCTAATAAGTATAGCTAAATCTCTTCTATAAAACTCAACTCCTATCCACCATGCTTCATTAGCAGCCATCAAATCATCTCACAAAGAGCACACAGCACTATAATCCTCTTTTTACAGGCAGAACAAAGTCACAAATGAAGAAGTAAAACATCATAACTGAGAATATATTTAATATAAAATTTTAACTTAAAGATTCTGAAATTATATTTGAATTTTACACTTAAAGCATGTTAAAAGGATAAGTTAACTAAGCAAACTGGCCACTATGGTTTGGCACCACGTCTTGGTATTTTAATGACAGCCACAGACCCCAGTTGGATATTTTTCTGTTAACAGAAGCCTTAAAACACAAGCACTGAAGCCTTAGTCAGCTTTCTTGCACACCAATACCAGTGCCATTAAGCTAACGGGACAGCTCACAAGTGCTTTTCCAGTATCTTGACTTTACCTGCACTTTGTTAGGAATACTTTTAGCCTGGGGAGGTCACTCTGCAGGATGAAAAACGCTCATCCCTCCTCACTAGGCTAATCATTAATTTAATTTTCGGGAGACTGAAAATAATACAGGTTCAGAATATTACCAAGAGAGACAAAAGTTGCAACAGAAAAATTACATCAAAAGAGGAGGCAGAACTCTGACACTTACTTTGCTCTTCTGAAGGGAAGAGCCATTGGTCCAGAATCCTCCTTTGGTGAAAGCTCAGAGGCATAAATAGCCTCATCTGATTTTGATTCTTCCATTTGGTCACTTTCTTCATTGTGTTGCTTTAGGAGAAAGGCACAGGTAAGTCAAAAACCACAAGATAAGGGAAAACATTTGGTGGGAATTCAAGTCTAGATCACATTTAAAAAATTAACCATTAATACACACACTTACCGCTTTCTGTAAAATATATATCCTACTGCTTCCATTCCAAAACCTTTTGATGGGACTTTTGCAACTACCATCAGTCAAACAGACTTCCACATCCGTCTGAAAAAGGACAATTACAACAAAAATTGCGTGTCAGCAATTTTTTTTCAGCAGAAATTGCAAAATTAACTAATTCCACAAACTGTTTCCCACCCTACTGCAACCATTTGTGAATCTAAGACTTTCTTACTTCAGGAGAACAGCTACTGCATGCCAGAGGTGGAAACAAATCCACTGTGAAAATGCAGCAAGTTTCAACAAACCAACATAAAAGATTTAATCACTAATGGGTTGATTCCATGAGAAACTGGAGCTTGGTCCAAGGAACAAAAGTTCACATAATCTGAAAATGAGGACTCATTGCTGCCAAGCAGCAGTTGCAGTCAGTAGATATCCTTGAGATGGAGAATATTTATTTGAAGTAACATCAATTATTAATTGATCACTTCTCCAAGTCTCAGGAGGGAGAAGGCAAGATTGGAGCGCAGGAAGGGGAAGGTGGGTGCTGGCCCTGGAAGGGGGTACCTGTGCCTCCTTCCCCCTCCTGAGACAAGCACTAGAGGTAAATTTTTTCTCTTATGCGATATCCCCTCACACATCTCAACCACTGATCAACGGCTGCACGTTTCAAACACACAGACCTTCTCCATATGGCTGTATTTTTACATCAACAGAGAGAGATTTACCTCAAAGAGATACGGCTGTTCAGGGAGACTTTCCTTCCCTTCTTTGTATATTCTGAAAGAAAATGTTAAGGTTTGTGGAGCTTTATCCTTTGCATTCCCCTTGAAGCAGTGAGCTTAACTGCATCAACAAAACCAACACTGTGAGGACAGGCTGACATAGTTGGGGTTGTTCAGCCTGGAGAAGGCTCTGGGAAGACCTTCTAAAATTATAGAATGGTTTGGGTTGGAAGGAACCTCCAAGTTCAACCTCCTGCCATGGGCAAGGACACTTCCCACTGGATCAGGGGCTCCAGGCCCCATCCAGCCTGGCCTTGAACCCCTCCAGGGATGGGGCAGCCACCCCTGCTCTGGGCAACCTGGGCCAGGGCCTCCTCATCCTCATAGAAAAACATTTCTGCCTAAGATCTCATGTCTCCCCTCTTTCAGTTCAAACCCGCTCCCCCTCATCCAGTCCCTCCCTGACCAAGAGCCCCTCCCCAGCTTTCCCGGAGCCCCTTTCTTCCCTCCCAGAGCTGCCGCCTCCCTGGAGGTGTCCAAGGCCAGGCTGGATGGGGCCTCGCTCGCTCTGATCCCGCGGGAGGTGTCCCTGCCCATGGCCCGGGGAGGTTGGAACCCGTGAGGGCTTTGGGCTCCCGTCCCCTTCCCGCCTTTCCCGCCCTCCATGCCCGCGCGCACCCGCTCAGCCGCGCCCGCAGCGCCTCCATCGCGCGCCGAGGCGCCTCCCCGGGGGCGTGGGCCTCGCTGCCGGCCTCCTCCTGTGAGGGGGAGAAAAAAATAGATATAAATAAATAAATAAGTGGAAGGATTTGATGAAAGAGAGAATGGCTCGTGACGGCGGGCGGAGGCTCCGACACCAAACGTGCCGGCAAATAGACTCTCTTAAGACTGGTTTTTGGAGCTTTATAAAGCCGGCGCCCTTCCTCAGGCCTCCACGAGGGAGCCATCCCTATCGATTGTGTGTAGCTGCCAGACAGCAGCTGGGACAGGAGGGATTCCCCACTGCATCAACCTGCTAAAAGCTCCAACCTGGCCTTGAACCCCTCCAGGGATGGGGCAGCCACCCCTGCTCTGGGAAACCTGTTCCAGGGCCTCCCCACCCTCATGGTGAAGAAATTCCTCCTTAAATCCAGTCTAAACCTGCCCCTCTCCAATTTATCCCCATTGCCCCACGTCCTGTCACCCCAAGCCTTTGTAAACAGTCCCTCCCCAGCTTTCTTGCAGGCCCTTTCAGTACTGGAAGCTTCTCTAAGGTCTCCTCAGAGCCTTCTGCAGGCTTAACCCCAGCTCTTTCAGCCTGTCCTTGTATGGAGGTTGCTTCATAGAATCATAGAACAACCAGGTTGGAAGAGACCCACGGGATCATCGAGTCCAACCATTCCCATCAGTCTCTAACCCATGTCCCTCAGCACCTCGTCCACCCGTCCCTTAAACCCCTCCAGGGAAGGTGACTCAACCCCCTCCCTGGGCAGCCTCTGACACTGCCCAATCACCCTTTCTGTGAAGATTTTTTTCCTAATGTCCAACCTAAACCTCCCCTGGTGGAGCTTGATCTAAAACAAATACATATATACACCCACTGCTTTTATAACATGGGATGCCTTATTTAGAGGGACATCTGATTCAGCGCTGAATTGTAAAAGAATAATATTATTGTCTTTGCCTCAAAGAGTTTGTCCTTTTTAATATTTTCTCAGTAAATAAGAGTTTCTCACAGAACGGACAGTGTCTCAAAAACACTGAAGAAAAACTTGCTCTCGGACATTCTGTCTTAAATTTAAAAAAACACAATTACTTGGATGAAACTTCAGCTTAAATAAAAAATATCTACTTCTTATAACTACTTCTTGTATTGCATGAAGAAACACGTTCTGTCAGAGGGACTTTCTGTCTGACTTTCAAAAAATACCATTACTGAGAGGAAACACTGTGTGTAACTCCTAAAAAATGCCATTGCTTAGATGAAACAATGTCCAACTTCGGAAAAAAATACAATATCTCAGATGAAACTTAACTCTGCTTTAGCTTAAATAAAAAATATTCCCCTTTTTGTAAGAGTAACTACTTCCCCTATCAGCACCGCGCGGCAGGACACCTCCCATAGCGCGAGGGAGCGGTGACGCGTCTCTTCCGGCGGAGCGCGCGGAGCGGCTGCGGAGGGGGCCGGCGCTAGGCCGAGGAGCGCGGAGGGATACAGGTCGCAGGGGCGGTGACGCGTCCCGGCTCGTCCGGCGGAGCAGCGCGGCGGGCGGGGCGCGGACGGACACGGCTCTTAGCGCGGGGGCGGTGACGCGTCCTTCCTCTTCCGGCGGGGCGAGCGGCGGGTGCGGGCGCGCGCGGGGAGGCTGCGCTGCCGGCGCCATGGTGAGGGGCGCGATGGGCCGGGGGGAGCCTGGGGGAGCCGGGCCCGGCGGGCAGAGCGAGGGCTGCGAGCTGAGGGCCGCGGGGAGGCCCCCGCCGCGCCGCCATCTTGGGCCCCGCCGCGTGGAGCCCGGGCAGGGGGAGGCCGGGGCCCGGCTGTGCCCGCTGGAGTCGCCTCGGGGGCGTGGGGGGGGCCCCGCGCTCCCTCTGCGAGAGCGTTTAGCGACCCTTCGTCACCGAAATCGGGAAAAGAAAGCGTTAATGATGAATTTGGGGGCTTAAGAAGGAGACATTCTTATTAATGCGGGACCGGCTATACGGGGGAATCGATCTCCCACCCGCGGCTACGAGCGCTGCGCTTCCTACACGCTGTATTCATACGTACGCATCATATTTCTCTTAAAAAGCCATGAATGTTAATCACGTTTCCAAATACTTACTGTAATAGGTGCGTTCCCCTCGCGCACGCTCCCCACAGGCCATTATGGAGCCTGAGGCCTGCAGAGCAGCCCCTGCTCTACTGCGCTGGCACCTGCCCCTCTTTGAAGCTTCTATGTAAGGTTTGAAATACGGGGTATTCTCATCTCCCATCTTTTTCGCTGCTGAACTGCTGGCTAGATGCTGGCCCCCTGCAGCCTTCAGAGTTTTTTTCCTTAAATATCACAAAATGAAGACTTTATTGACCGCTGCTTTCTATGATTAGATGAAGCGTTAGTACAGACACCGCATTTTAGATATTTTGCATTGTTAAGGGGTACAACATCTCTAGTAACCTGGGCCAGGGCCTCCCAGCCCTCACAGGAAAACAATTTTTTTTAAGATCTCATCTCAATCTCCCATCTTTAAGCACAAGTGACTTGAAAATCTTTTGAATTTTAAGCCTTGGATATAATTTTATGAATGTTGTTTGTGTTGTGAAGCGCTAAATTTTAAGTGCAAGTTGTTGCTGTGATGATGTAATTTGCGTCTTATCCAGTGTTCAGCGACAGTTGCCTGCTGTCAGCGTGCTGGCACTGTTGAACTGAAGACCTCTTCATTCTGAGCAACGTCTGAGGGATTTTGAATGTTAGCGATTTACTCAGCTTATGCTTAAGACTTTCCTTTTTTTTCCCAGGCTTGCGCTCGACCGTTGATATCTGTCTACTCGGAGAAGGGGGAAGCCTCGGGCAAGAATGTCACCCTGCCCGCGGTGTTCAAGGCTCCCATCCGCCCTGACGTGGTGAACTTCGTTCACACTAATTTGCGCAAGAACAACAGGCAGCCCTATGCTGTCAGCGAGCTCGCAGGTGAGCACAGAAACATTGGTGGAAACCTTTGGCTTCAGCATTGATGAGCTAAAATAGACGTGGGTATTNTTGCAGAGAGCAATGAGGTCTCCTCTCAGCCTCCTCTTCTCCAGGATAAACACCCCCAGCTCTGTCAGTCGCTCCTCTCAGAAGTTTGTAGGTCCAAATGGCTGCTGCTTCCCAAGAGATCTCTGCCAGGAACGTGTGTTTCCAAGTTGTGTTTCACATAAACAGGAATCGCAGGGCCAATTCAGGCCTCCAAACTGGGGATCAAGCTTAGGAATGAGCATGTAAATGTTCTCAGTTCTGACCCAAGCAGGTATTGAACATGGTAGGAGTTAATTTACCTGATGAGGGTTCTGCTGAAATGATGAGATTCCACTCCATTGGTCCGTGTTTCTGAAACACATGATAACAGTGGAAGTTCTGATTGGTCATCCTGAATTCGGCCTGTCAGTGACTTTGCAAAAACTGTGGTGTTGTCACTGTCTGAATTGAAATCTCTTTGTTGCAGGTCATCAGACCAGTGCTGAGTCTTGGGGCACTGGGAGAGCCGTTGCTCGTATTCCTCGAGTACGAGGTGGTGGAACTCACCGCTCCGGCCAGGGCGCTTTTGGAAACGTATCCTTTCATCACTGATGTGCGTTGTGTGTAAAGCTGAACTCATCAAGCAGAAAAATCTTTTTTTTTAAGCATCTAAACATGAAATGGTACCTTTTGAGGTGGTAGCTGCCTGTAGGGATTGGGACCACCAGCTCTGAGAAATTCATAATGTGGTGAGAACCTCCCCTACGCAAATTCAGGCTTGGTTTAATGAACAGAAGCTTTGGCTGGTGGGTCTCTTGAGTCTTGGGGTGCGTCCTCTCTTGCCGTGATGTCGTAATTTGCGTCTGACTCTGTGCTCAGCGACAGTTGCCTGCTGTCAGCATGCTGGCACAGATGGCTGACGAACAATTAACACTGAGCAAGGACCGAGAGCAGCAGTAGAAAAACAAGCTTGGAAAAGGTTGTTCTTAACTGTCCGTACCCAGATGTGTCGTGGAGGCCGCATGTTTGCTCCAACCAAGACCTGGCGGCGCTGGCACCGCAGAGTGAACACGACTCAGAAGCGTTACGCCATCTGCTCCGCTCTGGCAGCGTCCTCTCTTCCAGCTCTGGTCATGTCTAAAGGTGGGGATTCTACCATCTCATTCTAGGAAGGACCCTTGCAGTTCTGCTGTGTTGGAAGTCGGGTGATGCCGCAGTGGCTGTGTATGTTGACACAAATCCTGCCTGTGCAGTTTAGAGAAACTGAAATTAATTCTCACTTTTGAATTGCAATGCAGTTCAGTTTGATCTCTGCTCATGGGAGCCAAAGATTTGCTTAATGTTTATGCTGAGATACAGAAGGTGCTGCCTGAGGCCTGTGAGATGCTGTGGAGACTCCACAGCTGTAGTTACTGTGCCTGCATATTAGGTCGTGGATTTAATTTCCACTCGTTATCGTTCTGTATCACTTCTGACCCTGAGGAATGCAGACAGCCAGGATCAGGGGTAACAGTGTCTTGTAAATCCTTGCTAGGCCACCGCATTGAGGAGATCCCTGAACTTCCTCTGGTGGTTGAGGACAAAGTTGAGAGTTACAAGAAAACCAAGGAAGCTGTTCTCCTTCTGAAGAAGCTTAAAGCTTGGAATGACATCAAAAAGGTGAGTTGCTGACAGATGCGTTCGTAAGAGCGAAACCAGGGGGATTTGGCTCTGCCGTTGGTGCAGTTGGAATTCCACATGGTTCTGTTCTGACCTGATGCTGCTAGAAGTACCTTGGCAGCAAAACTACTAGAAGCTGTAATAAAGAGTTGAAGCCGTGTAGGTTCCTTCCTACAACATCTCTCCGTATTTCGGTGGCTTCATTCTGGTGCTGCTGGTTTAGTTGAGTCTTGAGAATGATGAGCTTCTCACTGGTCCGTGTTTCAGATGCGCAGTGACGATTGTGAAGTTCTGACTAAAGCGCTTCTGTTGTTTCTTGCCCGCGGGATTTGGGCTGCTTCGAATATTCTTCACAAGTTTCATTTTTATCCAGGTTTATGCATCCCAGCGCATGCGGGCTGGAAAGGGGAAAATGAGGAATCGCCGACGCATCCAGCGCAGGGGACCCTGCATCATTTACAATGAGGACAATGGTATCATCAGAGCTTTCCGGAACATCCCAGGTAACTCCAGCTTAGGTCACGCTTAACTCTTATGTTTGGAGATTGCCTGGAATGATGAGATTCCACTTCATTGGTCCGTGTTTCTGAAACACATGATTTTGTGGAAGTTCTGACTTGCTGTAGATGTTGAGGAGGGTTTTGTCAGATTTTCATGGCTGTCACCAGCCAGTAACCACGTTTGGAGCAGTTAAAAATGAGGCTGTTGGCTTTGCCAGAGCAGACACGCCCCTGTCACTGCCTGCTCTCTTGTCTCTCTGTTTCTTAGTCTTACATTCCTTGGTGTTAATTACAAACTAAAGGAGTAGTTTGTCTGGTTTTTGATAGGAATTACTCTTCTGAACGTGAACAAGCTGAACTTGCTGCGACTCGCTCCCGGTGGCCACGTTGGGCGTTTCTGCATTTGGACAGAAAGCGCCTTCCGCAAGCTGGACGATCTGTACGGCACGTGGCGCAAACCTGCGACGCTCAAGAGTGACTACAAGTGAGCGGGGCCAGCAGTGGCCATGGGGCAACAGGCTGGGAGAGCAGCTCAGGGTGCAGATCCTGTGGGAATGGAGCCTTGGGGCCTGTTCCCATTGGATTGGCTGTGGCTTTGCTGTCCTGTTCACACTGTGAATGCCTGTTTGCAGCCTGCCTATGCATAAGATGACCAACACAGACATTGGAAGGATCATGAGGAGCCAGGAGATCCAGAAGGCCCTGCGTCCTCCAAAGTGAGAACTTTTCCTTAACATAAACGCTGCAGGGAGACCTGGGAGCAGCTCCCAGCACTGAAAGGGGCTCCAGGAAAGCTGGGGAGGGGCTCTTCATCAGGGAGTGCAGGGATGGGATGAGGAGGAACAGTTTTAAGCTGAAAGAGGAGAGTTGAGATGAGATCTTGGGAAGAAATGGTGCCCTGTGAGGGGAACTGGGTCACCCAGAGAAGTTGTGGCTGCCCCATCCCTGGAGGGGTTCAAGGCCAGGCTGGATGGGGCTGGGAGCCCCTGATCCAGTGGGAGGTGTCGGGGGGGACACTGGATGGGCTGTGAGGTCCCTTCCAACCCAAACTGTTCTATGAATAGGAAGCTCAGTCTGCAGGAATGGCTGCGTGTGAGGCTTTGTAGGGAGATTGGAAATCATGCAGTGGGGCATGAGTCTGGGCTGGAGTTCATTTCCCTCAGTGTAAATGCTGGGAATTGGGGTTGCCTGGGTTTCAGGGAAAATTTAGCAGAACCTGAGTGACAGATGAGCTGATGCCACGTGTGTGTTTTCTGCAGGAAGAAGATCCACCGTAGGGTCCTGAAGAAGAACCCACTGAAGAACCTGAGGATCATGATCAAGCTGAACCCGTATGCCAAGACAATGCGGCGCAACACGATCCTGCGCCACGAGCGGAACGTGAGTGTGCTCTGCACCCACAACCCCAGGGCTGGGGCCGTGTGCCTCGGGCCATGCACTGATCCTCCTTTTGTCTCTTTTAGCACAAGCTCAAGGAAGAGAAGAGGGCCAAGGCCCGGGCCAAGCTGGCGGCCAAGGGCTCTGCTGCAAGGAAGGCCAAGGCTGCGGCCAAGCCCAAGGCCCCGGCTAAGACTAAGGCCAAGGCCCCGGCCAAGGCAGAAGCGTAAGCCCAGCGCGGCGCTGCGCCCGCTGGTGTTTGGAAACTGCGCTGTGGATTTGCCAGCAATAAATTCTCTTGGAACAGACGCTGTGTCGGTGCCGTGGATCGGGGCGGGGGGGGAGCCGGCGGCCACGTGGTGGCGGCGGCTGCGGTGGCTTCCCGGAAGCGCGCGAGTAGCGGCGCGCGGGTGACGTCACGGGGAAGGGGCGTGTCCCGGCGGGTGGCGCGCGCGCGGGAGAGGCGGCCGGAGGATGCTGAGTCGCCTGCAGGAGCTGCGCAGGGAGGAGGAGGCGCTGCGGCGAGCAGGGGCGGCGCTGCGGGAGCAGCTCACCCGCCTCAGGGTCCGCGGGGCGGGGGGGAGCGCGGGGAGGGACCCGGGGGGTCGCGGGTGAACGGCCCCCGGCTGCAGCCCTTGCTGTGCGCGTTCGCAGGTGGAGGAGCTGGCGCTGCGGGCCATGATGCGCGGCGGGGAGCAGAGCGCGGCCGGCCGGGCCCAGCAGCGGCTGGAGGTGAGAGAGGGGGCCGGGGCGCCGCTAACCCCCGGGATCCGCTGGAGCGGCCGCAGCGGGGCTCGGTTCTGGGTCGGGGCCCTGTCGCTCCCGGTCGAACCCGAAAGGTGGTTCTTTCTCCCGACCCGAGGAGGAGGAGGGCGGCGTTTCCGGGCTGGGTGGGAAACAGCTGCAGCCTGGGAGGCTTGTGCGGTGCTGCGGCCAGTGGTGAGGGGGGTGGAGAACAGGCCTGATGGGGAACCCCTGAGAG
Organism: Piaya cayana; assembly: GCA_013389865.1. NCBI lineage: Eukaryota > Metazoa > Chordata > Aves > Cuculiformes > Coccyzidae > Piaya > Piaya cayana. The sequence goes on along the minus strand of WAAB01024633.1, from coordinate 380,748 downwards.
AGCTGGGGGGGTTTATCCTGGAGAAGAGGNGTGATTCTGTGATTCTATGGTTTGTCCCGCTGCGGGGGCAGCAGCATGGAGACCCTTGGAGCCCTTGGCTCAGTCTGTGGGTGCTGGAACCAGTTGGAGCTCCAGTGCCGTGACCCCAGTGCTCATCACTCCAGGGGCTCCTGCATCAGCCCCCACTGGGGAGCTGAAAAGCATTCAGTATCGCTGCTCGTCTTGCTAATTAACAAGATGGATGGTAACTACTTCTCTTGTGCCAGACTCTAGGGCAGATGGACAACGAGGCTGCTATCAATCAAACAGAATTACACCTCAGTCTTCAACCTCGGGAAGAGGAGGAGGAGGAAGAGGAGGAATCAGACTCTTGAGAGGAAAGATATCCGAGATGTGTTTTCATATGGACTCAGGAATTTCTTCTTCATTCATATAGAATTCACCAACTGGTTTTCATTTTGCCCTGTACATGGCAATGAACGTAGGATACACAAGATTTTGGGGGTCTAGGGAAGTTGCACCTGAACCCAGAAGGTCACAAGCTCTGCAAGGGTTGGCTTAGCATGAAAAGAAATAATGTAGCATAATCCCTTCCACACTTAAAACCTCCTATGTAGCTCCCTGCATCTTTGGATGGGGATGGGAGAAGGTCACTAATGGAGTCAGGTTGCTTTAACACACACACTAAGAGCAATAACTCATCTGTTCTTATTTCCTGATGCTGTAAAACAAAAGCAATTGTGGAACCAGTGATTCTATTAGAGCCTCTCCTGCCTCAATGGAGTTTTGAGGTACGAGGTCAGGGTTGTCTCTGGGCTCCCAGCACTCGTGGTCTCAGTTCTGTGGGAACCTGGGTTGGTGCTTCCTGTACCTGAGGGGGACGCAGGGACCGTCCTGCAGCCTCTGCTTGGACCTGCTGCTCCCTCCTGCTGTCAGTCTGACTGAACCCGGAGGTGTTTCCCTCTTCTCACTCTTTCAGAGTAGCAGCCAATGAGCCTTTTATTCGTTCACAAATTGTACGGTAAGAATTAATAACAAATATTTATATATTAGTGTTATTTTCTTTTTCCCTGCACAGTAACTTCATAACTTAATGCAGCTCCCACCTCTGCTTTCAAGTGATCTTTGAGGAGTTTAAGAACTTGATTATAGAATGAGAAGTGAGCACAGGCCCCTCCCCAGCTTCTTTCATGGGACAGTGACAGTCTCTTAACAGCAGAGAACACGTTCTTTCCCCTCACAGAGTGCACACACCATGGTGCAGCTGGTGGCTTTATCAATTCATAAAGACTTGTTTTAAAGCACAGAAACCCAAATGTGTTAAGTTGATTCAAACCAATAAAAGAAATATTCTAACTCAGCCACTTAGTTAACTGTCTCATTCAGAAAAGGGCCTGTTCAGGCCAGGGTGGGTGGTTGCACAAGGAGTCCCTGATGTGCTCCTGTTGTCAGTGGCAGCTCTGAGAAGACACAACAAACCGAGCCAGTGGGGGTGTGGGAAGAGCTGGGTTAGAAGCAGCTCAGTCGCCAGCCTCTCCTTTCCCTTCCTGGCCCAGCACTCAGCACATTCCAGGTTCTGCCCTGGGCTCCTTGTGCAGCAGGACCTGCTGCCACCTTAGCTTTGCCTCTGGACTCTAGGGTTTCATCTCCAAAGGGTAACTGAGGTGGTTGAAAAAACGTTATTAGCTCCCAGGACGTTTCAGAGTGGGTTTTGTGGACACACTTCATCTCTTTTCTTCCTGCCTTTGCTTGTTTTGGATTGAAGCAGCGTTTCTGGCCTGCTGCAAGGAGGGACTGTACCTGCTCTCCCGCTGCGCTTGCATTGTTCAAATTCCTGCGAGTAGAGGATTTAAATCTCTACCAAGTCACTGTTCACTGACTGCACATTCCTTTAACAAAACAGTCAAAGGTGGGGGTGGTGGTTTTCTGCATGCAACATGTCTAACTCTCAGGAGAGGCTTTAAGTTAAGACTACACGGTGCTGTCTCTGCCACAGTCACAACGGAGGCAGAAGCAGCTGAAGAAGCTTTGGGCTTGCGCCACGTCCTTTCCTTCTGCTGAGGGGTCAAGGGTTGGTCTCTCCCTCTCTCATACTCCAAGTTCATCTCTAGAATGATTTGGGTTCCTTTTGGGAAAGAACTTCAGCCCCAGCCACGTCCCAGACAGCCTTTCAAGGAACTAAACTCCTTGCAGCAGTACTGGTGGTGGGTGCCTGAGCTGTACCCACCGCTCCTGTTCTGCTCTAGAAAAGTGGCTGAACTGAAGAAAAATAAACTGAGGAAAGGAGCAGAGCACACTTATTGACAGGGGCAAGTGCAGCTCCTTCACCATCCCTGTGTTTCGTGCCCTAACGCTGGGTGACGGTCAGAAAACGCCTGTTGCAGCCGACGTCCCCGGAGCAGCAGGGCCAGACGAGCTCTCCACAGCCGCTGCCGTCAGGCTGCTGCAGACACTCCCCAGCAACCCCGCACGCAGCACACGAACACCCGGCAGCTGCCTCCAGCCCCACTCCACACGCTGCAAGCGTAAAAGGACAATCTGGTACCTCTTGGAACTAAGGAAGTTGCTCAGTTGCGGAACAAGAGAGCACAAAACCATGTGCAGGGCAGCAGTGATGTCAGATTAAGGCTTTGGTGAAGTTTCAATCTTCAAGAGGTTACTTGATAATATATTTATTAAGAGAATTCATTGCTAAACATCTGAGAGAATAAAACAATAGAGGATCTTCATACACTTTAGACACTAACACAGTTGTCATGAATTCTTAGGTTAAAAGAAAACAAGTTGCCTGGATCTTTGTCTTGATTCTGTAGGACACTTTTGAGAACTAACTTAAAAAAAAAAATCAATTAGAAAGACAGATGTCACTAAACCCAAGTATGACGATATGTTTTAAAAATAAATATATGAACAAGTCTACAATCAGAATACGGCCCTGTCCCTTCCAAGGAACGCGGGGCTCTTGCCTTCTTTACCTGGAAGGAGCGAGATCTCTAGACAACAGCAGAACTGGAACCGTCAGGCGTGACTTTCAGAGGCGGTTTGGCAGCAGCAGAAGCATGCTCGACACACACAGGTTCAGAGCGTCCCTAACCCTTGTGGCGTGGGAGATTAGGTAAGCGTGATTGAAGTACCAACGATTTACAAAGGATCCTGATAAAGTTCAAACGAGCTGAGGGCCAATCACCCCCAGCAGCGATATCTTCATTGAGAAAGAATATCCATAATCACTTAAAATCAGCAAGCACTGTAACTTAAACATCGTAACGGTTTGGTCAGCAAACGAATGTCATCCAATACGATACCAATTAGTTCAGGACAAAATTTAAAACCATTTGGCACATGCTATAAAGACATTCTTCCTTAAGAGGTGAAATACGTGTTTGAACAGGTACAAGCCGAGGAAATAGGACCAGGAGAGCGTTGTCGTTAACGGACGTACAGTACGGGAGCGGCTCTGCCACACTCAGACGCCGGCAGCGTGCGTGGGTGTGCTCGGTTGGTTAAGGCCTATGGTTGAACAAAGCCACCCCGCAAAATCCACCTCCTCCGCTTCAGATCTCTTAATGAACGCGTGAATCTGAGCAGGGGAGAAGAACATTATTGGACGAGCGCTCAAGCTGTTAAGTCATCATTTTGAATAAGAACAATAAATCCCATCTCCTTCCAGTCCTCAAGGTAGCTGTACAACTCTGCAAAGCACACGAAGTGACCAAGGCGGCTTTTTCTGCAGGGTTAGGGAACACCCAGCCTATCGAGCACACACACTGCAAAGAATTCCAGAGGAACGCTGCCTACACCGTGCCTGCTGCTGGAGGCTCACACCACACTGCACGATAAGGATGTGACTCAGCCACTTGAGATAACGCTCTGGAAAATATCTGCCTGGGCACAGAAAGGCTTTTGGTGATGGGAGTCTGACTGCAGTTTGCACCCTGATTTTGTACAGCAGGATCAGGGCAGGGAAAACCTGATTTTCCGCAGAGGTTAATCATGGAATCACCAGGTTGGAAGAGACCCACCGGATCATCGAGTCCAACCGTTCCCACCCATCTCTAAATCCTGCCACTGCACTGAAGGCCACGATCCACTGAAACTGGTACCGTCATTTCGTGTAGAAAAGAAATAAAGGATCTGTTTGTGTCTAGCAGCTCTATGAATTTTGCAAGACAAAGCTGATAAGAGACAAACTTTGCATTTTGCAAAAGATCAATAAAAGGTATTTAACTAGTCCATAAGGTACATAGAATTTTGTTCTTCTTTTGAAAGTAAACATCTGTATTCCTTGTTATTGACTAATAAACCTAAGAAAGAGAATTCTTTTGCTAATTAGTTTAATAGCACTGTGGTACTCGTAATTATCAAGTGACACACTCCAAACCCACCAGTTTGGGTCTCCTCGATAGTCCCTGTTCTAGGAGTGTGTGGAAGCCTGAAGCTCCCTGATCTCTGGCTCAGAAGAGCAGCACTGCCCCTCGGCCATGTGCTCCGACCCTGATCTCAGCTCAGCTGGGGAAGCTAAACTGCACAGAGAGTGATCCCAGTTCAAGTTACAAACATCCACTTACCATCAGCTGCTTCAAATCAGCTCTCTCGGCAGGATTTTTAATTAAACTGGAAAAACAGAAAGCGTTACACGAGTTACACATGATTTTAAGATAACGATCAAGTCCTATCATGTTGGTGTCGTGCTTGGTTTGAGGAAGATGCCTCTCTAGACAGAAGCACCAGGGAACATGCTGCCTCCCTAACGCAGACCCGGGGCTGTAAGCAATTCCCTTTTGGAGGTTTCATGGCTGTGAAATCCCGAGTTGTCCGATACTGCTCAGTGGGGACAGAACTGAGCGTCTACACCCAGGCTGGAGAGATCACATTCCCATTTAAACAAAATCTTTCCAACACAAACCGCTTTCTCACTCAGGTTTCTTTTACCTAAGTCTCTTCAGCTCAGTATCAAGTGCAGCTGTCGCATTACTGTTCTTCATTTTGGAAAGAGCAAATACACACGTGTAGCTTTTAATAAATAAGTTAAACTTTCAAACTGTGAGGAACTGCCTCCCTTAGCACTGAATATACTGGTTCAGTGCTGGTATCACTGAAGTGCAATGAAGCACTGGGAAAAACACTGGAAGCCTGCAGGACTCCTGTGTCCTATGGAACAGTCACCGCAGAGAGCTGTGACCATCACCCTTACAAGTAAGGATCTGCCTCTAGAAGCAGGCTGCGTGACTGGAATCTGCGAGTACCACGGTGTCTTCGGTGCCGAGGAAATACAAATCCAAGTCGCACACAGAAGCAGAAATGGTGTCTTTAAAGGGAGAGGATCTCCCAGGTCTGGGATTCTTTGGATGCCTGTGCTGTCAACCCAGTGCCTGTAAAATGAGCCTTAGGCCCATATACAGTCAGAGAAAGAGGATGAAACTAACTGGAATTATATTCGCCATGGCCCCCAAGCAGGGACTCTGCCACGTTACTGATGCTGCAAGACAGCAGGGCTGATCCCAAACGTGTCCAACTGAGCCACAGAGAAAATACTCACCACTTGTTAACAAAATCTTGAAATTCGGAACCAAACACACCATTGGGCAGTTTGGGAGGTGGCTGAAAAGAAACACACAGTCATTAAAGCAAATCAGCAGTCATCCAGCACAGCCAACACAAGCTTATAACTTAGCTATTTGGAAGATATAAATGAGATTATTTATAATACTGTAAGACTAAAACAAACAAAAAAGCCCCACTCAGTTTCATATATGCTCGATCGTACTGCTTGCTATTAACTGTCCTATCAGGTTGCATGATCCAACTGGAAAACCCATTAGCCTGCTTAAAGGATGGAAAGAAATGATTTAAAGTTTTCCCAGGAATAATTTCAAATCAAGTCAACACCTAACACAGATGCATGTCTCCTACTGCAGCAATAAAACACCAGAAGATCTGGCTTATCCCAACACTAACCCCACCCCAATTGCTGGGCTGCTTTACATGTTTACAAATGTATTTGTATGAGGGCAAATAATTAATTACCTCATTGACGATGTAATCAAGAAGTTCAAAGATTGCCATTGGGGGTCTGCTGTCTGGTCCGTAAGCTAAGGACAAATTGTCAAAGTGGAAAAATGCAGTGTAAATACCTCTGCCACCAGGGAAGAGCAACAAGTTCTTTACGTGCTCTGTTCTTACACGGTGGGCGTGCTGGCACACAGCAGGGTTACAGGATTAAAGAAAAACATAGTAGAACAGAAGCAGGGTGACACTGATTTCAGGTCTGATCCAAACCCAACCCCCTTCACTGGGAATCTTCCCATCGTACTGTGATGGGTGCTGCCTCGTAGAGATCATAGAATCACAGAATAACCAGGTTGGAAGAGACCCACTGGATCATCAAGTCCAACCATTCCCATCAACCTCTAACCCATGTCCCTCAGCACCTCGTCCACCCGCACCTTAAAACCCTCCAGGGAAGGTGACTCAACGTCCTCCCTGGGCAGCCTCTCCCACCGCCCAATCACCCTTTCTGTCAAAATTTTTTTCCTAATGTCCCTCCTGACCCTCCCCTGGTGGAGCTTGAGGCCATTCCCCCTCGTCCTGTCCCTTGGCCCTTGGGAGAAGAGCCCAGCTCCCTCCTCTCCACAACCTCCTCTCGGGCAATTGCAGAGAGCAATGAGGTCTCCCCTCAGCCTCCTCTTCTCCAGGCTAAACACCCCCAGCTCTCTCAGCCATTCCTCATCAGTCCTGTTCTCCAGCCCCTTCCCCAGCTGATGAACCATACCAAGAGAATGGGTTACTAACGATGCTCGTGAACCGCTCAGTTATCAACAAACTCTGCTCCTCGAGTCTGAAGCTCTAACACCTCCTCATAGAGAGGTGCCCAATGCAATCCTGATTGTTTGGAAGTTTCAAGTCTCCCAGTGCAGATCACTATTGAGTGAGGAAAGCTTTTAAGCTGACAGAGAAGGGAACTGGAGAAGAATTGAACTCTAACTCACAGCTGACTGGTCGGCCGGGTGTCCTTTGCCTGGGTGAGGTCTCGGTGACCGGAGAGTCTCCCTCCACCGGGCAGCCAAACATTAATTCAAGCTCCTTGGAGTCAGGAGGAGGAATGGGGTATCTGCCAATCGCCATTTCTACCAGCGACAGCCCCATGCTCCATATATCCGATTGCACCGAATAATGAGTTCCTTGTAGTCTTTCCGGCTGAAAAATAAAAGGGAGGGGAAACAGTATTGTAAGAAAGAAAAATGCTGCATTCTGCAATAGCCTGGATAAAATGAAGGATGAACCCCCGAGAGATTCTGAACAAGCACAGCATCTTCCAATGAGGGACTTACCCACAGCGTTATTAAGCTTTTTTCCTTTAGGTTTAAGCCCACAGTGTCAGCTCTAAAGCAGAGGGTCATACAGTGAAGAGTTCAGAGTTAAATGGTTTTGTGCTCAACAAGGCAAGTACATTAGACTAGAGAGACCTCTTATTCCCAGTAACTGGGCCTTTCACATAATGTGCAGAGTCCCCCTGAAGAGGAAGCCTCACAGGTTTTCCTCACGTACAGCAATAAAGAGCATCCTGTAAACTGCTCCAGATGAGCTGCTGTGACCACATCCACAGCAGCTGCTCCCACACTCGCTCTTGTCACTGAGCCACGCTGGGTTCCTGGCAGCAGTCACCACAGGATCAACGACCTGGATGAAGGCATCGAGTGCTCCCTGAGCAAGTTTGCAGATGACACTAAGCTGTGTGGAAGCTGGATCTGCTGGAGGGTCGGGAGGCTCCAAAGGGATCTGAACAGGCTGGATCCATGGGCTGAGACCAATGGGATGAGGGTTAACAAGGCCAAATGGTGGGTCCTGCCCTTGGGGCACAACAACCCTGAGCAGCTCCAGACTAGGAGAAGCCTGGCTGGAAAGTGCCTGGAGGAGAAGGACCTGGGGGTGTTGGTTGACAGGGACTGACCATGAGCCAGCAGTGGCCCAGGTGGCCAAGAAGGCCAATGGCATCTTGGCTTGGATCAGACACGGTGTGACCAGCAGGGCCAGGGAGGTTCTTCTCCCTCTGGACTCGGCACTGGTGAGACCGCTCCTCGAATCCTGGGGTCAGTTGTGGGCCCCTCAGCACAAGAAGGATGTTGAGGCTCTGGAGCGAGTGCAGAGAAGAGCAACGAAGCTGGGGAAGGGGCTGGAGAACAGGCCTGATGAGGAACGGCTGAGAGAGCTGGGGGTGTTTATCCTGGAGAAGAGGAGGCTGAGGGGAGACCTCATTGCTCTCTGCAACTGCCTGAGAGGAGGTTGTGGAGAGGAGGGAGCTGGGCTCTTCTGCCAAGGGACAGGGGACAGGACGAGAGGGAATGGCCTCAAGCTCCACCAGGGGAGGGTCAGGCTCGACATTAGGAAAAAATTCTTCCCAGAAAGGGTGATTGTGCAGTGTCAGAGGCTGCCCAGGGAGGGAGTTGATTCCCCTTCCCTGGACGGTTTTAAGGTGCGGGTGGACGAGGTGCTGAGGGACATGGGTTAGTGATTGATGGGAATGGTTGGACTCGATGATCCGGTGGGTCTCTTCCAACCTGGTGATTCTGTGATTCTATGACTAGTGCAGGCAAGCAGCTGCCTCCCTAGTAGCGCTGGAGCACAAAGGGATCCACACTCAATAATGGAAGCAAACTACAAATACAGGGCTTTTTCTGGAGACGTGTGTACAAAACCCAAACTCATTAATCAACAGGATTCTGCAACACAGACACAATCACTTCTCTCTTGTACCATTTCAAAACATTCCGAGTTGTTTGGCTTTTCTTGCAACAGTCCTTCCACCCTCACCTACAATCTGGTATGATACTGGAATTCAGGAAGCTTGAACTGCAAACAGCAGTAACAGCACTAGCTGGTTTATTTAATTACTGGAATTGTGATAACTACAATCACACACAGTAAACAAAGCTATAAAATCTGTACTTACAGACATGTAGGAGCGCGTGCCAACAAACGAGTTTGCCATAGAATCTATCAGTTGTCCACTGACACCAAAATCACAAAGCTTGATTTCTCCTCTAGAGTTTACCAAAATGTTAGATGGTTTAACATCTGGGGAAAAAAAAAATAATGGGTGATTTAAATTTATAATAGATAAAATGGGAAATTATACAATGAAAGTAACACAAAAGGTAAAGATTACAGAGTCTCCCTTTGTTCCCCTTCTAAGTACGACAATTCCAGCCCTTCTCTAGGAATACTCAGGAGAAGAAATGTGGTTTCCTACTCATTTCACAGGCTCTCTATTTAAATAAACAGAATTTATTAAATTACAAGTGCAAAAAGGTTGTTAGCTTGATGTTTTTAGTTCACCTCTTGACTTTCAAATATTAAGTCTGGGCATCTAAATCCTCCTTGAGATAAATCTGGAAGCGTATGCCAGGGTAACTCCTCTTTAATCATGTTCTTCTGCCTAATCAATAAGGGAAGCCCTACCTATTTCCTTCACAAAGGTCAATCAAGTACAGCAGCCACACCATCATCCCCAACTCAGCCTTCACACGTACCTAAGCACAAATCATCCTGCAGCAAAAGAGGCCCTGGAGCGCGTTCTCGCTGTTCTGGGGTGTGTTTGGGAAGGCTGGAGGTGTGCGTATGGTTTTGGTTTTGTTTGTCGTCAAGGATTTTTTAAAAAGCTCTGAAAAAAATTAATTATCCTAGCTGCGTTTAAAATACTCTGAGACTGTTCACCTGTGATAGCACCCCCTCACAATCCTGAATTCATCACCACTTCTAAATGGAAATTTAATAAGGGTCACTGGTAGCTAAGCAACTAATAACAGCTATTTGTGAAGGCAAAGGTACGGAGAACAATGGTTCAGCATTTCTTTTACAGCTGTTGGAAGTTTTTTTAATTTCTCTTCTGCTTAGCCGGTCATTACTAATGCATTATCAGGAGAAGCAATCAACAGCTCACATTTGCAAAGGAAAAAGGGGACTGAAAGGGGGTTTTGAAGAGATCAGCTCAGCCTGTCAGAATTCCACTCAACTGCTGTTCAAGAACAGCTCTGCAAGTCTAGAGTCTGCAGGACATTTCCATTTGCTCTTCACTTTTAAACACACGTATACGCTGGGTACCTTTCATTTCAGTTTCTGAGGAACTGACCCTCATTTACGATGTCAACAGGACGTCACCAGTAAAAACGATTTCCCTGCACAAGACTAAGCCTCACTGAACAAGACCCATGGAGATGGAAAATGAAGGCAAAGCTATATTTTAGCTGTCTCCCCTGGCTCCCTTTGAAAGAACTAAACAAAACTTGAATAAAGTTATCTACTTTGGAAAGTCATGTCTACACTTTCTGGTTCTCACATCACCTTTCTAGGTAACAAACTGTCTGGGTTTTGTAATGATCTGTGGAAACACAAACTCCTCCAGGCTACAGGCCAGTGAGCCTACAGCTTGTCCACTTCACTTGGACTGAAGATCAACCCACAGAAAATCCACACGGTGATCGAACACAAACCTCAACCAGGTCTTAACTCAAAGGGAGTCGTGCCTGTGTAGATCTTCCTTCTCCTGCAAAGGAGAAAATCCCCACTGCTTTGCCAGGTGCAGGCCTCCTCCTTATGCGGAGAAGAACTGAAGGAAGAATTTTGTGTGCTATTTTTAATTCCCCATCTCTAGGAAAATCACTGGCTTGTAAACACTGCTCTCCTCAAAGTATTTTCCTCCTGCAAGAGCAGCAGAGCTACTGGGCAGCTTGTGGAGCTGTTTAGCAGGCAGCAAACTGAGGGTCCAGACCAGTTAAGTGGGAGCAGGGTTTCAGTAACGAGATTTTAGAGGCCTCTGGGCAGACAAGCTGAATCTTCTGCAAGTTCTACCCTCTTTGTGCAAGCTTCGACTACTTGTACAGCCCTCACCACAAGTACACTTCACAGTGAAAAGGTAGAATCCAGTCTGGGAGATCGACCTACCAGTTTAAAATTCCAGCGGGTAAAAAACAAACCCCTAAACCCAAACCCAAGCAGATGCTGGAGCAGTGAAGCAGGCAGCAGAGATCAGAGATTCCCAGTAACACAGAAATCTTCACCTAAAGTTCNTCTCTTCCAACCTAGTTGCTCTATGATTCTGTGGTTTGCAAAATAAGCACTGCTGAGCCTAAACAAATCACAAATATGGCCTTTAGAATCTTACTCCTTATTGATGCACAGCTACTTTAAATCAGAACAAACAAATCCTCAATTATCTCCTCAGCTCATTAATACTTAGTCTTCAGAAGAACAGCAAAAAAACCCCATTGCTATCCCACTGTGAGCAAACCAAACATTCCCTTCATAAACATTTACAGGCTCTAGAATCCACCTGGTCTTCTGAAGACTTAACTTTTACCTTCAGTGTTTCTCCAGCTGATGACTCCACACTACACCTACTCACAAGAGCACAAACCATGGCTCCTCTTTGGAGTTTTACATGAAGACTCCCTTGCCCTGAACACTTCCATTTTCCTCACAAGGCACCAGTGTGATGTCTAGGAGGTCGATGCCTTTCCACCCCTCTAAATGCAGCACACTCTGCCATTCTAACTCCAGAGAGTCCAAGCACTTAAGCAATTGCTCTGGAAACCAGAGATTGACATGGCCAAACAGAACACGAAGGCCGAAGCCTCCTTCACAACATACACAGTGACTCACAAGAAACGGACAAATCCAGAAAAAAAGAGCAAGTGTGCTACATCAGTGAAGTATAAGTTTTAAAGAAAATGAAAGGACACATCCCAGAATACCCAGAAACAGAGCTGTGCAGCCCTAGGGAATTCCCTAGCCAGTCCAGAGGGATGGATACGTGCCACTGAAAGGGAAGTGGGTTTATATAAAGAGGTTTCTAGAGTTTACAGGACATCTGGTAATCTTTAAGAGGCATCTCCTCTGCCTCAGCCCTGTTCTCACTCTCTCAGCACAAGCCAAGTTCCTCCTGAACAAGGGCCGGGCCTGGGTATTAACACAGCACCACCAGACAACGATTCGTGCAGTTACTGAGCAGCTAGACACATGACAACATGTCTTACAGCACACTATTGGCATCTCCCAATCTCGTTCAGTTTCCCAAGGCTGAGAGTCACGGGAATAATCTCAGAATCCTGCACTGGAGTCACTGGCTGCGACTGGAATGCATGGAAAAGTGTTCTAAGATTTCTTAAAGAAGAGACTCTCCAGAGGATGACACTCCAGACCATGCTCGAATTATTTTCTGATTAACTTACAGGATTTTTATTCATCCACAGACAAACCACATCAAAATAAACTCTGTACATCTTAATAACCAACAGTGATATCCTTAATAATTAGTTACAGGAAATTTCTTCCCTTGCCATTTAGTGCCTTCTGGTATGAACTGCAAACAGGACTGCAGAAGCAGCTTTTTCTACACCGCGCCCTGCTACAAATACCTTTATTTATCAGGATATACTCTGAAAATATCTACTGTAGCCCTGATCCAGGCCCCTTCCCTTCTTGCACCTGCTTTGTCTCCCACCAGTTTGTCTTTGAGAAGTTCTGCACTTTCTGTCGTGTCTTTCCCGAGCGGAGCAAACCACCGGCTGGCTGAGCTAACGGTCTATAAAAAGACTGTATTTTCCATTCCCTCCTTAATAAGGCCTAATGACATCTTCCCTGAGCTGTCTGTAATGACAAGTAAATACCTTTCCCCAGAGGTCACAACCAGTTCATCCTGCATCTCCGTGAGGAAGCAGTTCGAGCCGCTCCTCGCGCTGAGTGGCTACTGCTTTCCATCTGGGGTTTGCAGCCCTTTATGACCGACACCACCATCCATCCAAGCAAACGCATCACCAACATTATCTTAAATAGAACTCTGAAGCTGCACAGCCCAAGAAAAGCAGGTTTTCAACCACTCTGCACGCGCTTGATTTTTAAAATATACATTAATACGCGAGACTAGTCAAGAAAACAAGCTGGATGCCTACAAGTTTCAAAGGAGGGATCCCATACAGAGATTTCTCCCCACTCCCAGTCTTATTTTGAGGGATGCAAACACTGTTTTGAATAGTTTTCCTGCTAGCACTAGCCATGCCCAACTTCCAAGTTAATATCTTAGCTCCCACTTTATCAGACATCACACATTTCACTGAGAGCTTCTGTAAAACATGTACGATTACAAGTGTTCCTGATGTTATCAGAGCACACAGCGTGAAAACCAAACAAAAAAAATAAAAATCATAATTTGCATGTGGAATTTTATAGTGCACGGCACATCTAATCCAGTAGCATGGATTCCAGGCTAAGAGAGGAACTTAGACTGGGCTGTGCACTTCAAGTGTCATCTCTCTGATGCAGACAACCCCGTGAGGCTAAGCTGCACTTAAACAAGATCAGAAAGGCTTTATTTTTGGATTGATCAGATTTACAGATTGTAAAGCTGGGGGAAAAGAAGAAAAAATATTGCTGCCTCAGCAACCAGCCGAGCAAGAACAACCTAAAACCCGCTAGCAACCAACACAGTAACAAGCCACTGCTGTGGCTGAATTGAAAACTAGTCACTTTTCCAGCACAGCCTAAAATAAGATGAGCTCTTTCCCAGAAGTCTCTCTAACGCTCTGGACAGAGACAAATTACTTAGCAACTATCATCAGAAACCATTACAGAGCCTACCTCCAGCCTCCTTCCTCCAGGAGGGAGGGGAAAAAAGCAAAACCAAAACAGAAATGTGTAACAAACACAGCCTACTCCATGGGTAAGGTAATCCTGCAACAGATTGTATGGACTGCAACTGCTAATTACTCTTTTTGATTACACATACCCGCGTCTGAAGAAGATACTTTTTATAATCTGAAGACTGATCTCATATGGTACAGAACTCAGCGAGCATTTGGCATGGTTTACCCACATGGCGCGATCGCTGCGGTGATTAGAGCCATCGCAGCAAAAACACCCAGTGCTTCAGCTCCAGTCTTCAATTTGCACTTACGTCAGGAATAGTGGAATTCATTACTTTACCATATCAAGTGTCATTTTTGTTTAACAGAACATGCATCACGTTAATGAGAAAACTGGATTTTGAAGAGGGCAACTATAAGCTGAAAATAAGGCACAACGTTTATTTTACAGTAAAGTAACTAAAGGCTCCTGGAGTGTGGGACAAGATTCTAAAAGCACAGTGAAGCCATGAAAAATAAGTCATTTATACATAAAAGACACAATGCTGTACAACAGATGTCTATAAACAGCATGTAAATGTAAGACAGCTGGCAGAAATGGTGACTTTCTTTTAAAAGTTTTAATGAGTGTTCAACTGATAATTCAATTGTAGGTCAGAGGTTTTAATTGTGAACCTCCAAAGATTTTGTTTTCACATTTAATAGTTACATCACCATCAAAAGGCTAGAAGTTGCAATGAAGAAACAGATATAGAGGGTCAAGGCTTATAATACTGTTTTCTTTATGAAGCATTAATTATTATATCTCTATATTACATATTAATTATTATATCTCTGGAGCAAGTCCTGAGAAGAGCAACAAAGCTGTTGAGGGGGCTGGAGAACAGACCTGATGAGGAGCGGATGAGAGAGCTGGGGGTGTTTATCCTGGAGAAGAGGAGGCTGAGGGGAGACCTCATTGCTCTCTGCAACTACCTGAGGGGAGGTTGTGGAGAGGAGNTTCTATGATTCTATGATTCGGTAGCTAAGGGAAAGAGACTGAATGGCTCTGTTCCTTCAGCACAACCCTGTTTTCCCTGCCAAGAGAGCACTCCCGCTCCACAGTCAGATTCCAGCGCTAGCACACGCTCCTGACCAGCCAAGTACCTCTGGCAGCAAGTGGTTCCAAGTCCAGAAATTCTGCATGCAGACAGAATAGAGGCGTGTGGGTTTAAGTGTGGATTACAAACCCAGCTAAAGCACAGATGCTGATGATACTCCATAGTCAGAGATCTGGATAAAACGTTTGCCTTACACTACCCAAGACAAACCCTCTGAACCAAAGTCGTAACGAACTACAAAAAACACCACAGAAAAAGCACAAATTTTAACTCGAATAAAAATTATATTTTAAAAAAATATTAAAATTATATTCAAGAACAGTTACATTTTTCTCACCTCTGTGCATTATTTTATGCTTTTCTCTCAGATATGTGAGTCCTTTTATTACCTAAAGACAAACAAAATAATTCAATTTATGAAGCATAAGAGATTGCTGTGTGTTTTGTCTGAACAAGAATTCCAACCAAATGCAACACAACAGAAATCTCAAAATGTAATCACTGCAAATCAATATTTTGTTTTAATTCACACCTCCAGCTCAGACTAGAAGAACAGAGCTAGACAAACCCTTACTGGGAGTTCTGCACACAAAGCTTGTTCCACAATGGATGTGGAAAAGCAACATGTAAAATTTTTTAATAAAATGTTAATTCTGTTCTTATTCAGAAGCATCGGTGGAGGCAAAAGCAGAAAATCAAAGTGAACACACCAGAATGTGTTCCACATTCCAATGCCCTGAGCCACCAATAACGACATGCATGAAGAGAGCTTTTCCAAAGTTAACACACTTCATCTGGTGATACAACTCCCTTCCACATCCCTCTGTCCTGAAGCAGCAGATTCCTGGATCTGGCACCACACACAGACATACAAACGTCCCCACTCCCAGCCCTCGAGAGCTACGAACGCACTTACCGCGATGCTAACTTTGCCCAGGATCTGCTCAGGGATTCTTCCAGCCTTTTTCAGCACTTGATCCAAGGAGCCACCGTCCTAATAATAAACATCACAACAGGCAAGCTTTAATGCAATTACTCTACAAGATTTTAAACAGGATGGTAGTCTGAAGCCTAAATTTGGTGACCAAAAAGAAATTGTTGCTTTTCATGTTGGATTTAACATTGTTACAGTGCACATCTGAAAAAAAATAAACCGTTCCTCAGTAGGAATGATTCAGTTTCATTTTTATTTGAAACAAACACTTGACCAGTAACAGCAGCGCTCAAACACTTCACCCTGTGATCTTCCATACCAGTATTTCCACATCATTAAGGAGGTGCTGTCCATAAATAACTATCAACCAAGCATTAGGAATTTAACAGATTGCTGCAACTTTCAGACCAATAACATGCAATAACAGTTCTGTTAACAATAACCAGTAACAGTTGTGGGCCCCTCAGCACAAGAAGGATGTTGAGGCTCTGGAG
>WAAB01024633.1:349860-364482 GCA_013389865.1 Piaya cayana | reverse complement strand
GACTCGATGATCGGTGGGTCTCTTCCAACCTGGTGATTCTGTGATTCTCTGCATTCTCCTCTCTAGTCACAGCTATCACACAGTGTTCTCTCCCCCTCCAAAGACAGAGTGAGGACTGAAGAAGCACAGAAGATTTTACGATCACGATTACAAGGACGAAGATTCCCCACACTGGAAGAGACATTTCTCTTCGTGACTACAACACGTGCTAGTGCCACGTTATCACTGTGACTAAACCCAGATCCCTGTCCTCCCTTCTCCCTCAGGTGAGATCCTGCACAGAGAAAGCTGCTCTCTCCGTTCCACATGCCCAGGGTGAGTGTCCACCTCCCAGATGGACAGAGGGTTTATTTGGGATGTCTCACAACGAACCAAAATAGGAAAAAACATTTTTATTTTGATGATAAGATTAGCAGGACCACTGCTTATTAGGTTAATTAAAATGGAATGCATGCACATACATCCCCAGCAAAGTCAGATACATTCCACTGTTGCTAAGAGCTTCTGGAAAGGAAAACTGTAAAAAGTGCTATTTATTTTCAGCAACCTATTTAACAACAGGCTTGCACAGAAGTTCTATAGCATGGAATATCCAATCAAAGAAAAAATTAGAAAGTTATTTCACATATTAATGGCTGAATGGTGAATGGTTGGACTCGATGACCCGGTGGGTCTCTTCCAACCTGGTTGTTCTATGATTCTGTGATTAAAAACCAATATTCTGTCTGGGTGAGCACTGATATCACCCATCAATCAAGACAAAAACCCAGTTGAGAAAGTAACTGCCCTCTGCCTTAAGCTGCACTTTGGAAGCTTTAATCACCATTTATATGTGTAAAGAGAAAAGCTTGAATACAAAGTTTTCATATTTGCGGACTAAAATCTAAACTAAAAACTTGTATAAGGAAAGTATATAAACAGTTATTGGATCACATATTTTTGTAAGAACCACAACCCACACACCCCACACTTGATTGAAACACACCAACAGAAAAAAAAGGCTACATAAACCTCTTGTGTAACCAGTTTGTATTTCTGGGCAACTGCCTCTGCTAAAGCATCGATATATTAGCAAAGATTCCATACAGATGAAAATAAAAACAACATTTTCCCCCTCCTCCCCCTCAGGACAAGCTCCCATCTTGGAAGAGGCTGAAAACAATCCAATTGCCTCCTGCTGGCTGCAACCTTCAGTGTCTTTCAGGCACAGACTCCAGTCCTTTTGCCTGTTAAATACCTGCCGCTAAGCAAAGTTATGCGCTGGCTTTGAATTTATGCACCTAAAAATGTCAACCACTCAAATCTTCAAGTTCCCTGCCTTTTCCACCTCCAAATTTCTGCTCATATTCATACTTATGTTTTATAACTCGCTGCTAAAAATAAGAATTTAGACTGGCAGTAATTGAGATCTGTAAAAAAAAAAAAGATGATGGAGACTCTCATCTAATCTGTCCAAAGGGAGACCAAAACCTTCTAACCAGTGATCCACGCTAAACCAACAGCTTAACGGTTTAATGAAGATCACTAATTAATTAATCCACCCTCTCTTTCTGTTTCATACCTCCTTGATCAATTGTTCTATGTGCAAAATCTTGTATCCACTCTGCCTTGGACCAGATTTAACATCGAGACACCAGATTTCATGCTGCCTTCCCTCAAACTGCAGGCGTGTCTGTCAGATGGATCAGCCCCTGTTGAGGAGCTTACAAACCCTGATCACTCCTGTTAATTTTCTCATTGATAATGAAATTAAGAAGCCTCCTTTATCAGCTGCAGATGTGCACGTTTGTGACATTTAACAATGGAGTCTGAAACAATGCCCAGTTGTTTTTTTTCTATTTTCTTCTTATTTTTCCTGTATTGTTTTCAATTTTGAGAAGCTGGCTTCTTCAGAATTCCCAAGTCATTTGTATTTTGGGGTATGCACACCTCCTATTCGGCCAGCACATGCTTAAAAACTGGATCATGATCGCTCGTTCCTAGGCAACCATCGATTTCTTCTAAAAATTTCCGTAGGAGAAGGCCAGAAGCATTAAAACAATCACATGTACTTTCCAGAAAATATAAGGTTTTTCTCCAAAGGAACAGTTTTTTTCAGGAAAAAAAAAATAAAAAGGTCTTCAGATTCACTGCCCTCCATGCTTTTAAACACACCCTTTACAATGCGAGCAAGGCAAAAAATTGTCTGACCTTTAATTACAGAAAATTTAGTGTTTGGATCCAAATGGTTATAGAAACACAAACAGGTGTGGAGAAGAATGGGTTCTTTACTATTAAAATGAAACAGTTAAAAACCTTTCTAGGCATTTAAAAACTTGTATAAGGTCCTCTGGGCTTGTTCAGTTCCCGTGCACTGCTCATTGTTTGCATTTTCTGTAATGTTTGTAAAAGAAAAAAGGAGATAAAGTATAGATTTATCTAAATAAGACTAAATGAGATTCTCGGTGTCATAGCTAAGGACGAGGTTTTGCATTAATGGTCAAGCTAAGACAGGTTTATACACACTTACCATGTGTTCCATGCAAATGCTGATTTCTCCATCGCTGTAAAAAGCTCCATAGAAGCCCACTATGTACGGAGAGTTGCACTCATGTAGAACTTGCAGCTCGCGAATGATCTGGTTTCGAATAGCTGGCTTGATCTCTAGGTGAATCAACTGTAAAATAATCCACTCTTATTATGTTCTTAGTGGCAAAGTGCCATTCAGAAGCACCAGGTTGTTCAGAGAGGTTTTCAATACCCACTGAGCAGCCTGCCCTGAGCTCGGAGCAGACCACCTACCCCAACCTCCTGGTCAGAGCAACCTCCCGAGGCCCCTTCCAACCACAAGCATTCGATGGCTTCGCTGTAAAATAGTCCATCCTTATCTTCTTAGTGGCAAAAGGAAAGGAAAAGACTTCAACAGAGCATGAGAGA
Organism: Piaya cayana; assembly: GCA_013389865.1. NCBI lineage: Eukaryota > Metazoa > Chordata > Aves > Cuculiformes > Coccyzidae > Piaya > Piaya cayana. The sequence goes on along the minus strand of WAAB01024633.1, from coordinate 361,566 downwards.
GTTGAAACATCATCCCTGAAAAGGTAGAATTTCCACCTCTTCTAACACTTCTCTAGCAGAAACTTTTTGTTCCGGCTTATTTTCTTCACTTAGGTCTTTTTTTTTTTTAAAGGATAGCTCAGAAATTCAAGTTCATTGTGTTGAAGAAAAGCCATGAACGAAAGCATAAAGGAAACGTGTCAAAGACCCACTGACTCAGCAGCAGCTGCTGAAAAATACCTGCCCTGGTGTTAGTAGGGCTTTAGTAGAAGGAAAGAGCTGAACCTCAAATTAAAAACTCCCCAAACTGAATCTAAACCTGAAGGGGATGTTACATTAAATACCTTGTTCCACTAGATTGTTTATTGCATACAAGAAGCGTACTTCTTTAGTGAAAAGAAAGATCAAGAGACGTGTAAATCAAATTTTAGTCACTGTATGAAAGAGAAATTGCAGTTCAAACACCTTGGTTGCGTGAAATATTAATGAACTGGGGCAAAATTTCCTGTTAAACCCACAGTAGGTTAAAAAAAATCAATTATATTGATTTTGTTTGAGAAAATGTCAGCAATTTGTATATTTTATAATCCTCACACCTCAGGGGTGCACAGCTCTCCAAACTGCACAGAAATTTGTAACGTAGTGTAAAAAACGGGATCTGGGATTTGAGGATAACCTGTGTTTTATCCTTCTCAAGGGTCAGGTTATGTCTCACATGAGCCACAGAAGCCTTGAAGGAAGAGGCGTGAGATACCCAAACAGATGTAATCAGGCAGCATCACAGATGCGTTCCCCCTACTTTCTGTATTTGGTTCCCAGAGATATTGAGAGAAAGTGAAAGCTCCTCACAGAAGGAAGGTGGGAATTAAAACATCCAGCTACTTCTGGGCAGCTTCTACTCATTAGTGAGTTTGCCACACCTCTTTGAAAGACAAATACCCAACCGAAAACATCATATTCATCAAAAAGGCAGAAAGATAAAAAGAGAAAAGGGGAAATGAACTCCTATCCTTTTGCCACTGACACACTCAGCACCTTCTGAAAAACTGGGAGGCTTTGGATAAAGCGCAACCTTTCCTGCTACTTGAAACACACCAACTTCTCTGAAATACGGCTTTAAATAGTCAACACCGCTTGTTTCTCTAAATAACGTCACCATATTTCAGAGACAACATCCTGAATAAACATCATCTCAGCTCCTATCTTTGAGGCACTCACCTTTCTCGCCATGATAAGACCAGAAGGCTTGTGAGACACTTTGAAGACCACTCCACCGTTTCCTGCTCCCAGCTCACTGATCTTCTCAAAGTCGTCATCCTTCAGCTCTCCAACTTTCTGTTTCTGGGTAAGAAAAGCTTCAAGGCGCTTCCGTTGCTGTTCATCCAGCTCTAGTTCCTCCAGCTTCTTCTGAAGTGCTTCCAAATTTGTCCTGTATGACAGAGAAAGAACAGCTCAGTTAAACTGCTTGAGCTTGGCAAGCAGCATTGCAAGAGGAAGAGTAATAGAACAGTGAGGTCAGAGATGAAATCCACTGTTTTTGCACCTCCATCCATTACCCAGAAGCATTCAACTTGTACAGTCATCCCTGAGAGAGACAGAGTGGAACTCTGATTTAAATAAGCTGTATTTTATTCCAGATAAAACAATGACATCAACTCAAACTCTGATACTCCGTTTCCCCGCTTTTGAAGTCTTGTCCAAATTCATGCATGTGAAGTCGTTAGCTCCACGAGCAGCTTCGTGACTCGGCATTTATCATCAGAGATCTCATTAATGACACCGCATCACGCTGTTTTCATAGCTTTGCGTGGTCAAGGATTGTGTTCTAATTTCCTATAGAATTTGTCTGAATCTTTTCTCTACTCATTTTCACGTAACTATAACTAATAACCCATTTGGAAGCTCTTTACTTAGGTACTGGTAAGAAATTAGAGCACAGCCAAACCAACATCCATTAAAAACACAGTCACTAGAAACACAGAAGTCTATTTTTTTCTAGTTTACCTAGGGAAAGCCCGAAAAAGCTTTAAGCTTACTTTTTCTTTTGTTTAAAGTCACATCTATTAGAAACCTAGGTTAAACATCACTAAGCAATACAAAATAAAAATACAAAGCTTTAAACACTATGTAAATACGGGGCTACAGACAGAAGTTCTGTTTCCCAGGAAGTTTCTTTTTTTAAGAACTTCAGATTCCATGGAAACGCTTCATTCCAATAACATGACAGCTTAAAGAGTAATTTAAAATTTCCTGCTAACTACAACAATGAGTTGCTGCAGGAGAACATGTTTAACAGAGAGTATCTGTTCTGCTCAGCCAAGTTCAATGCAACGTTCCCAGGGAATACAGCGTTGCTAGGATGAAAAATTGGAGGAACAGAATCTACTCCTTCAGAGCTCAAAACACTTCCCATTTATAAAATAAAAATAAATTTCACTAATACTCAAGAAAACTACTTCTGTTCACCGCTTCCTAAGGTGTGCGCTTTCAAATATACTACACAAAGGGTCAGTACAGTGCTGGTCAGCTCAGGTACAAGGCTGAATCTCCAAGAAGCAAAGACAAATAAAAGAGGAGGCTGAGAGGAGACCTCATTGCTCTCTACAACTACCTGAAGGGAGGTTGTGGAGAGGAGGGAGCTGGGCTCTTCTCCCAAGGGACAGGACGAGAGGGAATGGCCTCAAGCTCCACCAGGGGAGGGTCAGGCTGGACATTAGGGAAAAATTCTTCACAGAAAGGGTGATTGGACACTGGCAGAGGTTGCCCAGGGAGGGGGTTGAGTCCCCTTCCCTGGACGAGGTGCTGAGGGACATGGGTTAGTGTTTGATAGGAACTGTTGGACTCAATGATCCGGTGGGTCTCTTCCAACTTGGTTATTCTACGATTCTATGATTCTATGAAATAAGGCCCAGTCTCATCAAAAAGACACAATGAAAAGACAAAACCCTCAACTCATTCATTAGAGAGCCTGCAGTCCAAGGCCGGATAACAATCTTGGTTTGACTGTATGCAAGGTTTATTCAAGGCAAAACAAAATCACAGAATCATGGAATGGTTTGGGTTGGAAGGGAATTTAAAGCCCATCCAAGTTCCAACCCCTCTGCCATGGGCAGGGACACCTCCCACTGGATCAGGGGCTCCAAGCCCCATCCAGCCTGACCTTGAACCCCTCCAGGGATGGGGCAGCCACCCCTGCTCTGGGCAACGTATTCCAGGGCCTCCCCACCCTCACGGGAAAACATTTCTTTCTCAGATCTCATCTCAATCTCCCGTCTTTCAGCTAAAACCATCTCCCCTTGTCCTACCCCTGTGCTCCCTGACAACAGGAGCTATAGGGGAGCTGGCGAGGGTTCTTTTAAGTGCTGGAAGAAAATAACACAAGTATTCACAGCTCTTCCTCGCTCCACAGACACTCGGAAAGTTTACACAACGACACACGCCTACTTCATTTATCGGTTTAAATACCTTCGACAGGATGCAATCGCTAAGCTAACTTAGGAAGCGATAATGCTGAGAAGAGTTAAACAGAGGAAACTGAAGGAGCCCTTTGGTGGGAAGGTGAGTTCTGTTCAGCCTGTTATTTTGATGCTTTGCAGCCCAAGCATGAGATTACCAGGCAACACTCGGGAGCAGGTTTCACAAAACACTCTGAGCAAACAGAATCTGGCAGCGCTGCTCAGAGCCAGAACAGCATCACAGTAAACACCGATGTTCCTGGCCTGCTGCAGTCAGACTTCCACAAGTGTCAGGTTCTTAGTATAAAAATAACTTCATTCTGGTGCAGATACTTCATTTTCAGGCTACCCTACAGAGAGAAACACTCATTTCTGTCCTCATACCATGCTTTATACCAGTTCTATCGTAGGGAAATATAATCATACATCAAATATTTTAGAGTATCCATGACAAGGAACATCCCTGTGTCGACAAACATGGCCTACAGGAACATTCACTCCGTTTTAAAGATGAACCATTAAGGCAGGGACACATTTTTTAAATCCAATTTCTAAAATGCAAACCAGAAAGCAAATTAATCACTGGCTTAATCCCACCCTGCCCCCCAAACCTGCCCAGTAAAGCAAACAAATCCCAGCCTCAAGTCCAAGCGATGCACGTCTTTTCTAGAAAACAGCTAAACCAGCTCTTTGTACGCTATGATGGGAGCAAAGTTAAGCATCCTTTACTTTCCTACATTAACTTCGGAACAACGAATGCTGGAGACACACTCTGGATTTCACCCTGGCAGGTTCAAGCCTGCTGAAGGAGTGAACCACCTGAGCAAGCAAGCAGCGTGTTCCCTCCCTTGTGAATCAGCACCCAGAGCGCTTCCCCTCATCGCTGGCCGCAGGCCGGCGTGGGGAATGTGCCCAAATGGGATTTTTAGAAAGCAGAGGTTATTTTTTATTCTGCAAAACCCAACACAGCCAGTAGAAATGGAGAACAGAGACCCCTGGTATTCTGGGAGCCACTTACCAAGATAACACCCTTCAAATACTTCTTTATACTAGGCGGAGAGCAACTTCACAGTTTACATGAAGCCATTACAAATAACTTTTTCATAGTGTCTTTTACCTGCTTATATCATGACTGCCCAGGAAATACGGCCTACAAAACACATTAAATCAACGAGGCAGTTTTATTGGATGCAATTTTTGCAGAGAAAGATCTATTGTTCTATATGTAAGGGAGCTGGGAGCATACAGACAGGAGCTCAGCATCCTCTACTTGCATCTCTATCAAACCCAGCCAAGACAGTTTAGAGAATACAGCAGAATTTGATGGAGCATCCAAATAACTTTATTCACCAAATCAGTTGCTGTTGTTGAACATCATTTGATAGGAATGGTTGGACTCAATGATCCAGTGGGTCTCTTCCAACCTGGTGACTCTATGATTCTATCTCTAAAATGCAAAAGTATCAAGCTCATAAATATGGTATCTCAATATCGAATACCCAGATTTCCAAAGGAGCTTTGCAAGCAACACCTTTTTCTCTCTCTCAAGTCTCCATATGGGTTTAATGCCAAAATGAAACCAAACTCTCCCCTCAAAATTCCAACCTTAACAGGAAACTCAAGTTTCCTTTGAAAACGCTGCTCCAGGAGCCACAACGACAAGTGATCTTTATCTTTATTTAAAAGTTCTGAGCAGGAACTTGCTGTCATTTTAGGGATTACCGAAGAAGGCAGGGCTGCTCTTTTAGAAAAATAAAGACACTGAACACACAGAACCAGCATGCAACAGTGCTTTCCTTGCTCTGTTTTGAAAAAGCAACTATTCAGTTTTTTCTCTCAAGCAGAAGGAGTTTGCTGGGTTTGGAAACAACACAGAGATGCTTGAACACATGATTTGGAGCAGACAAAATGCCAGTGTGTTGAAACAAACACTCGGTCATGGTGATGCCGCAGTAACAAAAAAATCTGCTAGAATAGCGTTCATCACATCTACGTCAGACTAATGCACGTCTGTAAAAAGCTACTTACCCTGTTTGCATGGCTTGTGTTCATCTCAAACCTTGGCATTCACTTAATACAGGCATTTCCTTGCTTGAAAGCATAAATTATTGTTGGAGTCCTTGCTCAAACATCAGTGAGAGGATTCAAAGGCTCTCAAAGATGAAAAAGCATTGGTGGCATCAACCTCAGCATGTCAGACTTCTCCATCTGGTCACCAGCAAAATCACAGCATATTCCAAGCTCCAAGAGTAAAACCATGAGCGACGTGCAAGACAAGGACAGCAATGATCGCATTGAATTTTTCAGAACCAGCTCACTGACTGTAAAGTAACTTAATCTGAAGACTTTCTGTGAGACTGGAACCTAGTGTTTTGTCAAAATTGCTATTTAGAATGTAACTAAGGAACAACTCAAGTTCATTTTATAACTGAATGATAGACGTCAGGACAGAACTGATTATTTTCATTCCAGTCTTTTGCTTGAAGCACTATTGATCAATTTAAAATGGAAATAACTAAATTTGAAAACGAGGTGGCGGTGATCTACTTGGTATTTCTAGAAGGCAGGACTCTAGTTTCAGTTTTGAACTCAAACGCTGTCCCCTGACTGGTTACTCCAGCTCTTAGCTGGATCCTCACCACATAAAAGCACCACGGACAAGCTGTGGTGCAAAGCACGTGCACAAACAGGTGGGTTAGTAAATCATTAACACACACATATAAAATACAAAAGAGGGAATTCTTCAGTCAGTTTATCACTAGAACACCACGTGTTAAGGAAGCTTCGGTAGCTAAATCAAGCAGCATGTTCATGTGCTAATGTCTGTTTCCAGAGGGAGCATGAGTAGTTACTTATTCTTATATAAAACTTTTATTCAAAGACAAAGATCCCTATTAAAATTCATCACCATTACCTGCTGCAGTCTTGGAGTTGTTTTTTCACTGTCAAAGCACTCTGCCTTTGCCAGGGTTCCATCAAAGCAGGAAACCATCACATCACCTCGGTGCTTCGCTGTTCCAAGCACTCCTCTAAAGCAATAGGTTATCATTTAATTTATTGCTACCAGTTTTAAAGCCAAGCACACACTAGACATGCTGCACTAGGGAAAGAATCCAGCTTTCGTAACATGATCAACTGAATGAAGCCACAGGGAGGTCAGTGCTGTTCTCTACACTGGTTAAAGCAGCTGTGTGATTACACAGAATGCTATCAATAAATAAATTATTACTCAGTGAGCAGAAATGGACAAATACGCTGTAGAGCCAGCAGACAACACAGTGCGGGGAGTTTAATGTCTTAACTACTGGACATCAGATACGATTCTTACACAATATCTCTCTTCCAGACTAAACGGAAAGATAAAAAAACCAGTCAGGGCAAGTATTTGAGGGAGATGGGGGAGCAGGGGACAATCAGACAAGTGCAGCACCAGGTCCCAGGTGCTCCAGAGGGGGAACTATCTCTGCCCACGCTTGACCTGGTAGGATCCTTCCTATCAAGTCAAGGCAACTTCTTTTTTGCACCCAAGGGATTTTGTGGACGGTGCATCGTTCTCCTTCTACTCACACCACCCATCTGTAACCTCCAAAGTTTAAAAAGAGTGCAGAACAGAACTTAAAAGTCATAATACACACTGCCACAGCCCACCCACCCCCGAAAACCACAACCCCGTGCAGATGAACTTCACTTCCATTATCGTTAATTCACACTTTACTAAAGTTTAGAGGCCAGAAGACAACTGCAATCTGATATTTGGGGGAACCCACAGGCACCCCTTCTGCAGGCAGTTTGTGGAATATAGAATCATAGAATCACCGGGTTGGAAAAGACCCATCGGATCATCAAGTCCAACCAATGAGACAGACAGGAGGGACTTGCTTTGACAGCACGTCACTCAGAGCCAAAGCACCTCAAACTCACAGGCGAGGCACGGGGAGGGAGGAAACCAGTGACCAAGAGCTGATTTTGATGGAAGATTCTTGGGCAGCCACTGAATACAAGTTCTCCTAACCTTGGAGCAAGGGCTGGGTTTGGAAGGACACGGAGCCATGTGTCTTGTGTCACAAGGAATTCAGCTCTGGTGCTGCATAGATTGAGGCCAAAGAGCATTTATGTCTCATTTTTCCCTCTTTTTAACAGAAGTAACTCAAAATACTTGAGCACTCCACAGCCTGGCCTCAAGCGATTCAGGGATTCATTTTAAAGCAGCACAGGAAGATTCTGGCGTGGGCACATCAACAAACAAAAGCAAAACCTCCATTCCTACGTAAAGCACCAAGACCCACAGAGAACACATGAACATCAAAAGCCTCTAACAGTAAACACACCTTTAATGCAGAAGTCAAAGCACAACAGCTGGAGGATGGGAATAAGCCTCGTTGTTAAAATCCATGCCAGCGATGGTAAACAAGACCAGGTGTGAGAGAGAGAGAGAGATAGATAGATAGAGAGAGAGAGAGAGGGGGGGAGGGGGGGGGAGAGAGAGAAGGAGGAAGGTTTTCTGAAGAGAATCAGTGTGGGATACTAGGAGCCTTGCAGACCCAGTGCCACCTCACCTGTATGGAAGCTCATCCAAGCTAAAAACAGCCAAAAGCAGATNCACCTCACCTGTATGGAAGCTCATACAAGAGCTTCAGAACTGCCTCACCTATCCCAGCATCTCGTCACCTAAAAACAGCCAAAAGCAGACGCTTAGAACAAAGACTGTGTGGCAACAACAGCAGAAGTGCCCAGCAGCACCTGGAGTTACGGCTGCACTGAATGTTCTGTTCTTTGTTTCCCAAAGACACTCGCGGTCTTACCCACACGCTCCTGGATGGACGGTGCACAAATACCTCCACGTCAGCAGGTCAGTTGGAGCCCGTCACGCTGTTCCCTTCAGGCCTGGTTGTGGGTTTTTCAGACCAGCTTTCTTTTCAAACATAAAACCCCCATGGTTCATAACCACTGTCACCGTGGGCACCGCACCTGGGTGGGCACTGCAGGTACGTATGACAAGTCAGGTGATACCAAACAAACCTGTATTCCCTACACACGGGGAGGAGGAACACGTTCTGCAGTGCAAGAGGAGAAGAGGAGAAGGCAAGAGGAGACTTCAGCTCATGGTTTTGCTGGTAGCCTCCCCAGCAGTGAAGAAAGCACTCTTGGAAGAGATGCATTAGGATTTTAGAGCACACTTGCTGTCTTTGAGCCAGGAATGAGAAGAGAAATACTGCCTTTAGTCTGGCAACACCTAATGTTGTAATGAAACCAGAAAATAAATCCTTATTCTTAATTCACGCTAATAATTCTCCAAAGCCTTGGGAAATTTTGATTTCACATCAACGATAAGTTAATCCTATCCTCAACCCCAAAGGCTACGTGAAAGCTGTGCTCAACCCTGAAGTCTAGTTTACAGAGAGAAGAAAAAAAGAAAAACCACGCTAGAGGAACAAGCCTGACACAGTCTTTAAGAGTGATTTGTCAAATAGTTGTTCAAAGTGATTACTATCAGTTTTGCAAGCTGAACAATTAGTATGAGTGAAAGCCTAAAGAAGTACATTCACTTTCAGATCTACTGTCGCCTGAGGATACAGGCTTGGGGGCTGTTTTCCAGTACGGTGACAGTGATGCTTTCCCCAAGCCCACACAACTGTCAATCGCAAGAAGAAAGTAGGCAGCTCGCTCCATCGTTCCTCTCAACAGCCCCGAGCAGGGAGCTGAGATGGAGCATTAGGAACATGAAGACATTCTGCAGTTTTGAAGACAGACCTCAGCTTTGCAGGACTGAGCCAAACTCGGGCAGTAACACAGATTTTAATTTCACTTTTCCTTTAAGAGAGCAGTTCACAGAATAAAAGGGAAGATGAAGCGATTGCAGCGCTCTCAGCTTACAGCACAGGTATCTCTGTCTGGGATAACTCCAGGGCAGCCTCATGGAGCTTCCAGTGAAAACAACTCAAAAAGATCCAAACTCCCTATAATCACAGAATCACAGAACAACCAGGTTGGAAGAGACCCACCAGATTGAGTCCAACCATAAGCGCAAAGGAGTCTTGTTCTGGAAAACTACATTATTTTCCAACTGCTGCTTATTTTCACTTCTTGTGACGCATTAAAGCTCCTTCATAAACACCTTCACCTTTAGGTGGGATATGCAATCACCAAGCAGTAGTGCTCACTTCTAGCATTAATTTAACAACCAAAAATACTGCTCCACCCTTACAGTGCAACAGACACATTCGGAGGTTGAACACTGCCAGGAAAAAAAATGACCCAGCAAGAATAAGAGGCAAATTGATTATATTCCATTTCTTAGGAAAAGGTACATAAAACAAAACTATTAGAAAAGTAACGATTTGTCCAAAAAAAGTATCCTGCCAGAGTAATTAATGAATTCTCATTTTTCTAAAGTTGAAAGGCACTTATTTTAAAGAAAAATCATAGAATCATAGAACAACCAGGTTGGAAGAGACCCACTGGATCATCGAGTCCAACTGTTCCTATCAAAGGAATGCAACGTGAAAAATGCAACGTGACTTCAGGTCTCCTACTAGGGGGGACAAATTAACCTCAAAAATTCCGAGCTGCTGCAGAGGAATTTTTTCCTTCCAGCTTCCTCCCTCCTTGTCTCTAGCCTAACCGCCCTGTTAAACACTCCAGACCCTTTTTCTTAAATCAGCTGAAACACGCTCAGTGGCGCGTCTGAACAGCAGGCAGAGCTCACCAAAGACAAGAGCCACAGATCCCAGCATGGCACAAACAGACGGAGAGCAGATTCATGCCCTGCATGCCTCTTCCCACTGGATTTTTATGCAGCTGTTCCCACCCACCCCTTGGAGTTCCAGCCCTTTATCCCAGCAGGCAGAGCAGCTGCTCTTTGGCGCATTTAACTCTGTGGCTAAACAACGCAATGGGGGGGGTCAGGTTTTTCCTCAGTTAAAAGGTTTCCTCATGACTTGTAGCATCAAATTGATAGGATTGGATAGGGATTTGATAGGAATGGTTGGACTCAATGATCCAGTGGGTCTTTTCCAACCTGGTTATTCTATGATTCATATGATTCTATGAATTCAAAGTCGGCTACAAACTCTGCCACCTCAAATTAAGAAATTCCAAGAGCCAAACCTCCAGCACCAGAAATCTAAGCTCTCAACCTCCCTCTCACAAACATCTGAGCATGGATTTTTTTTCCAAGCCAGCACTACACACAACTAGAGGAAGAAAACCACAGGGATATTAAGGCTGCCTCATGGACAGGAAAAAACTGATTTACTGGGTACTTACAACACAGAGAATAAACAAATGCTATAAAACCATGATCATCAGCCAACAGAAGTATTGACACCAGCCCAGCTTTGCCATGGTTTTGTCTCTGAACTAGGAGTTAAATTCATGACAAACCAAGGGATGAGCACGTGCGGCAGTAACGGGATCTGCACAACCCCATAACCCGGCAGACACACAGCCTGGGAGAGACACCTACTATAAGGAAAAAGATGAAGTTACAATATCGGTTTACAAGGCCCACGAAAAAGCCTGGATTAGAATCCAGACACACTCTCTGCAAGAGCTGAGCAAGAAGCACAGAAGCGCAAACTTAATCAAAAGCTGCAGAGAACACACCAGGGACTGGGGGAGAAAAATCCCAGAATGTGCAGCTGGAAACACACCAAGCAAGCCCGTAACTGGGATTCAGAGAAAGGCATGGATGGAAGGTTTAGATCCTTGCTTTTATTTCAAGTGGATGGATTGCATAACACAGAACATTCCCCAGTGCATCCATTTAGAGGAAGGAATTAATAACTTCTACTCAATCTATAGACTGTGCCAACACATGTAGAAACATTCACACGGAAATACGCACACAGAGTTGTGTCCAGACAGAATATTTTTTCCCCAAAAACCCCACACTTGGCCATTGTTCCATCGGCGGCATTAAACCTGCTGACTCATCTCCCCTCCACATGGAGAAGAGTTCTGGAAAAGCAGAGAACAATGCGGAGCTGGAAAAAAAACACTGGAAGAAAGAGGAGTTGCCAGGAAGTTTCAACAGCTTGTTTTAAAAAACCCATAAGGAGATTTTTGAGATGGTACTTGTTCATCCAAGGAATCCCACGCTGCTGGAGCCTCCGCCCTAGTTCTCAAGCTGTACCGTACAATATTCTGCTTTCACTCCAGCTCCTTCTGCCTGCGTTGCCCTCGCAGACACCACCCTCCTTCCTTCTGCTGGACACCTGCGATGTGGCTGGATCACAGAATCATAGAATCACCAGGTTGGAAGAGACCCACC
>WAAB01024633.1:336285-349686 GCA_013389865.1 Piaya cayana | reverse complement strand
TTCTCCAGCCCCTTCCCCAGCTTCGTTGCTCTTCTCTGCACTCACTCCAGCCCCTCAACATCCTTCTTATGCTGAGGGGCCCACAACTGCACACATACAAGGGATGCATCCATACAAGGGCCCACAGCCTCAGCTGTCGCAGGCAGAAGCTCTGCTGGAATCCACTCTCCTCTTGCTCAGACAAGACTTGGGATAGGAGCGGCTTCTCAACAGATGTTTGCAAAGACACCGAGCAGCTGATCTGCCTTTCCCAGCTGTTCAATTCCTGTGGGCCCTGACTGGCAGAAAGCCTGGCACATTCCTTCCAAAGCATCATCAAGATTCTGTCTAAGTAAAAGAATTGCAGAAAGGTTTGGGTTGGGAGGGACCTTAAAGATCATGTAATTTCAAACCCTGCGCCACGGGCAGGGACACCTCCCACTGGACCAGGCTGCTCAAAGCTCCATCCAATCTGGCCTTGAACCCCTCCAGGGATGGGGCAATATTGAACACACATAAAATCAGGAACCACCCAAGTGCCAGTTTCTAGCAACACATTAGTAAGTGTTCAGAAAAAAAAATCCATTTCTTCCATTGCTTTTAAAAAAACCCCCAATCTTTGGAAGAAAGAACCTGCTTCGCTAACATTCAGCAAGCTAGAAACCAATATTGCCGACTAACAGCACTTCCTCTAAGAGACATTTCTGCGTTTTGGCAGTGGAATCTGTACACTTTATAAACCCCAGAGAATCCCCAGGGCAATGATAGGAGAACAAACGCAGCTGTAAACAGGGTAGCAGGCAAGAAGGGGGAGGGAGGCTTGTTTACTGGAAAAAATAATAAAGCTTAATAATTTAAAGGGAACATCTAGGTTTGACATAGAAAAATGAGAATTCCTTCCTCAATTCAGAGTGTTTCTCCTCCGTACACTGACATATTTAGCCAATACCCACTCCAATAACTCCCTGATATATTCCTGTCTCTCGTAAATTCCCTACAATTTTCACATACTTTTTTTCTTAAGGCAGTGCTAAAGCGAAGAACCTCTGCCCAGATTAACAACAGTAGCACTGTTACACCAAGTAAATAATTCAACTACATACTGGGTTTACATACTACTCCCTTTCAATCCTCCTCTTTTTTTAAGCCTTAGGCTACTAGATAACGCTGGAAGGTCTCAGAGGCAATCTGTTCCTCTTGAGACAGACTCAAGACTCTTCAATTAAAAGATGTGCTACTCGGGAATTGTTGTAATAACTGAATTTCAGCATGTTGCAGTGGTATCTCTCAGGTTTTCGGGATACAGTCGCTTAACCCTGCAGAAGGCTGGTTTCTTGCTGAAGTAGGTGGCTCTGTCTCATCCCACCCTTAGCCACACAGTCCTAAGCAACCAGCTCAGGTAACAGATCCTTTTAAAAATTAACTAATAGATACTGCAAATTGTCAGCCAGATCATTTCCTTGATTTAGTTCACCATCTGGCCACATCTGTGCTACTGCACCACAAGAGGACAGTCCTCTGAAAACTCATCTGGGCTCTTCCGGGGGGTAAGTTCTCAAACCAGCATAAACATCTGCCTCACAGCGAGAAGAAAAACTGCATCAGGGAGACAAGGGCACAGCAAGGAGAGGACTTCTTCAGGAGTGTGTGCAAATATGCAATTCCAATTAGTTGTGAAATCCCACCTTTAACTCTGTAGAACTGGTGTTGTGAAGGGCAGAAAAGTGGTTGAATCCATGTTTACAGCTCGCCCTTTCCTTATCTTTTGTCTCAATGAAATCACAGAATCCCCAGGTTGGAAGAGACCCACCAGATCATCGAGTCCAACCATTCCCACCAATCTCTAACCCATGTCCCTCAGCACCTCGGCCACCCGTCCCTTAAACCCCTCCAGGGAAGGTGAATCAACCCCCTCCCTGGGCAGCCTCTGACACTGCCCAATCACCCTTTCTGTGAAAAACTTTTCCCTAATGTCCATCCTGACCCTCCCCCGTGGAGCTTGAGGCAATTCCCTCTCGTCCTGTCCCCATCACTTGGGAGAAGAGGCCAAGGCCAGCACCATCCTCTCTACAACCTCCTAAACACAACAGCATTTACTTTTACACACAGTCTTTATTTAACCCTCCTAAATTCATTTATGCATTTTGAACAAAGCTAATATAACAACTACAGTAAGCCTCCATTACCCTACACTTACATTTAAGCACAACAACAGTAAATACATAAAAAACTTGGTATCTATTGTTACCTCAACATTAAGTGTCTTAAAATCTTTCCTACAGCCACAGCTGTAAACTAAAAGCTGTCTCTCAAGAACAAGTCAATTTGCAGCTTATGTTTATTTCTGTACTACTTGTACACACTTGTTGAAGTTTATTCAGCACGGGCACACAGAAATCACTTAAGAACTTGGTACGGCGATGCAGGCTCCTACTTTCCTCTGTTTTATTATAACACATCACGTCCTATTAGCATCTTATTATTAAAATGCTGTTCTAATCCAATGAAGGACTACGCTAGGCTCATGCACATTTAAAGACAATTATACAAATGAGCATGGTTTAATCTAAATTTTGGAAGACTTAATGAATAGCAAAGAGTTCAGTTTTCCTGGAATTATCCAGCATTTATAACTGCCTGCCTAGAATGCATTCTCTCTCACATGTATGTTAATTTGGTTAATCCTTCACCGGTAGGGGATAAAAAAGGTTTCTGAAATGTTTTTCTTGAAAATACCTACAATCCAGACACAGTCACAAAATTCCAGGACACTACACATACACGCAGAGTTCCCCTGAAATTAACAGGATTCCACAGCAGAGCTGCCTCTCCTCAGAGACTTTGGGTTTTTTAAAAAACAAAAAACAAACAAACAAAAAAACCCCAAAACACAAAGGCAGAAGTGACCCAGCAAGGACTAAATTAAAACCTGTAAAAATACCCTCCTTCAGTTTCATTTGAACTCACATCCAAGAAAAATGACAAACTTGTGTTTCAGGTTGGTTTGTACATACCACACTATAAGCCCTCATCTGACATTCGTGGACTACCTACAGCAAGCTAAAAACTACTTGCATTTTGTTTTAACTCACATTTTCCATCAAATTAACTTTCTCATTATAAATATGATCCTTCCCTCCGTTTTCTTCTTCCGTGAAGATGCCCTTACGGAATGATATGAAGTAACTTCCTTTTCAGGTGAATAAAAAGCTTATTGTAACACAGAAAGTGGCATCACCTCAAAACCTACCCTCCTGCTGCTTTGCAGAGCTTCTCCCTCATGTCCTGGGTCTAGTTTGGATTTGGAGAAACAGAAAAGTGGGTAACCAACTGTCAGATATTCAGAGGGACAGGGAGCAATAAGTTTGAAAGGAACAGAAAGTGGAGGTTTTGCTCGTTTCTTTCGGCTGTTAAGCTAGTAAACGATCCCAACAATTTTAATCAAAAGAGAAGTAATTCCTTTTAGTTTTGTTTAAAGTTTGGTCAGTTGGGGTTTGTTTCAACCCTGTTTTCTCTGCAAAATCTTCACACGGGTAAAACTGCGCAGCTCCAAAAGCACCAGAATTAAATTAAGCCTGCGCCTGGCCAACCTCATCCTGGTTTCACTCTGATGATCAGAAGCAACACGGAGCTCAAGAGCCGCAGCGGCAGGTTCAGCGCTCGTTCTGACACTGCTTCTCAGCAGGAAGCATCAAAAACAGAAGTGAAGCTCACAGCGCAGGGAAATCTTTTACTAAGTTGTCTCTGTTGTCCAGCAGGGTAACCAGGGAATTGGAAGGCCTCAGAGAGAACCACAACATCCCATACAAAAAATTAAAGCAATCACTACAAATAAAAACTGCTGTTGGGGAAAACACTGTGAAGTTTTCATTAAAATATTCATGTGTTCAATATATTTAAATTGCAAGCACTCTAATTCTCCTTTATATTGCCTTGTCTGGGTGAAAAAAAAAAAAAAAGTCATAGAAGTGAGTATCAGGCCTCATACACAAACTTGTTAAAGCCTTACACCTCATGCTATCAGCTTTTTCTTAGAATCACAGAATCATGGAATCACCAGGTTGGAAGAGACCCACTGGATCATCGAGTCCAACCATTCCTATCAAACACTAACCCGTGTCCCTCAGTGCCTCGTCCACCCGTCAATGAGCTCCCATCACCAAATAAGGATGAAGGCAGCGGATGGGACAGGAATTGAAAGCAGGACATCCTGAATCATCCAGTCACTGCTTCTTTCATTTCCTCTCTTTCCCCTTCCTTTCACCAGGAAGCTGAGGTATCACATCCGTACACATTACTCTAAGTACCAAGCTTCAGTATCTTAAAGCTAGCAAGAGATTTCAAGGGTCAAACAAGCAGAATGTTACAGAACCTTCCACTTATAACAGCTAGAGAGCTTCCGAACACCAGTGTACGACTCCTGATGGCCAAACCATATCCTTTAATTTTGTGCCAACCCTGCCTTCGGGCCTAAATAACTTCCTTTCTTCTGGATGCTTAGATCCTTCATGCATTTCTTCATGGTGATTCTATGATTTACAGCCAGCAATCATACCACCTTGCTCTGAATCTTTCTCAAGAGGCTCTCTTCTCTGAAAATCCAAGATTACTTGCACAGCCTGTGTATGGTGGAAACAAATGAGTAACTGGAGACTCACACAGCCGAAATTCCATTGTACCAGCTCTACAAAGTGTTAACATGGTAATTCAGGACACACGGCATCCCTGAAATGCTCAGCAATGTAGCTGACAAACATCTCTACTGTTCATTTCAAGCAGCAACCAAAGGGAAAAGAAAAGCACAGAACCGGAGAGAGAAAAACAGACACAATCTTACACAGGAAGGGTTAAAAAAAAGTAACCACTTAATTCCAAAAGCATTTAAAAATTCTGATGCAACTACTCTTTGCCATTTAAAATAATTTACAATAAGGATTTAATATGAGCAGGATGAGGGGTTATTTCCACGATTAATTAATTCTGGCTGTTTATTGGACAACAGGTTGCTGGATTTACTTTCACTAATCTACTTTTTTTAAGAAATACCTGACACAGCCCTAAGCCTGGCAAGCCCCTGGGATGAGGTATTATACACCACAAAAGCACAAGCCTGAGACACACCAAACAAATCGACACACAGAAGAGAAGATGAAGCAGCGGTGTAAACAGGACCCAGCGTTCCCCTGTGCCTCCATAGATGATTTCCAACAAGTAAATGGGTTTCAGACATGTAGAAGCAGTTAAAATTAACAACATTTCCCGAGTGAAGAAATAAGATATTAAATATATGTTAAATATTAAATATATGTTTGTTGATTAACTTCAGGTCTCAAAATAAGCAAGTGATAGGTGTATCAGATTTATTCTATAAAACAAGACTAATATACAACAGGGATCCTTAAATATTAAATCAATGTATCCACGATTACCTTGAAGAAAATCAACTGGAAGATGCTATACAAGCAAACATAAAAATAATATTTCCCCCTTATCAATCTAGAGCAACACTCATGTAAAAATCAGACCACAATGCTTATATTCAATCAGCAAACACTGTCAAAGAATATATTTTTTTTAACAGTTCATCTCTCAGTTAATCATCAAGAGAGTTTGCTAGAAATGTCACAGCTGGAGTCGCTAGATGCCGATTTATTTTTTTTAGCTGTTTGCCTGCTTAAAGGAGATCTGAGCCTGTCTGAAAACGTGGCAACAAGGATACCTGTGGAACACTTTAAATCTTGAATGTCTCACTGTGATTCTGCCTCACATCTGCTCTGTCTGGGGGGTCAAGGAGCACAGCAGAGCTCCTTTTATGTATCCAAGAGAACACTAACTGGCCATACAGGGGCAGGAATCTGTTCTTCCACGAGGCACCTTTGTTTCCCAGCTCAGTTAAGAGCTAGCCCATCGTTTCAATCTAAACATCAAGCGGTGAACACAGACCTGTCAATGTCAAAGCAGCTTCTTTTATAACACCAGGTTACTCTGGGGGCTGGTGCTGTACCTGGGGACCAAAGTCATAGAATCACAGAATCATACAACAACCAGGTTGGAAGAGACCCACCGGATCATCAAGTCCAACCGTTCCTATCAAACACTAAACCACTGATTTAAAGCCAAGTAGCAGGAAAACACTTTTCCTACATCCTTACCCATCCTTACCCAGACCTGTAAGCTCAGAGGCTCCATGGGCAACACACAACAATCCAATGTTGAGTCTGGTTTGTTATTCCCAAGTTCAGACCCACCTTCCACACGTCTGTGCAGCGATGTTTGTACCACTAAGAGGAAAGCTCGGAAGCACACACTCACTGACACACCCAGCACTGTGTGCTAATCACTAAAAAACATAATTTACTGACACCGGCATTAGAATCGTAGAATCACCAGGTTGGAAGAGACCCACTGGATCAAGTCCAACCACTCCTATCAAACACTAACCCATGTCCCTCAGCACCTCGGCCACCCACACGTTAAACCCCTCCAGGGAAGGTGACTCAACCCCCTCCCTGGGCAGCCTCTCCCACTGCCCAATCACCCTTTCTCTGAAGAATTTTTTTCCCAATGTCCAGCCTGACCCTGCCCTGGTGGAGCTTGAGGCCATTCCTTCTCGCCCTGTCCCCTGTCCCTTGGGAGAAGAGCCCAGCTCCCTCCTCTCCACAACCTCCTCTCAGGTAGTTGCAGAGAGCAATGAGGTCTCCCCTCAGCCTCTTCTCCACGATAAACACCCCCGGCTCTCTCAGCCGCTCTTGTTCTCCAGCCCCTTCCCCAGTCTCGTCACTCTTCTCTGGACAATTGATTTAATTTCCCTTGATTTCAAGCCAAGGAGCAGGCAAACACCTTTCCCACCCATCTGGGATTCTCAGCACCGTTTCTCCCACACACACAACTGCAAAACACACTGCTGGGAAGGCGATATTTGGCACTCGCTAGATAATTACATAACCCCCGGCTCCAGCAGAGCCCGTGACGAACCGCGACAAGAGTTAGACAAGTTTTCCTCTATTTTCCCGGCCCCTTCACTCCTCCTCTCCCCCAGGAGCCCGTTCACCCGGCTCGCCCCGCTGCGGACACGCTGGGGAAGCCGACACGGCGATTTGCCGGGGAAGGAGGCCGAGCCGGCGGGCGGCAGGAGGGCTCGGGGAGGCGCCAGCCCGGTCGCGCCGCACTCACTCAGCGGAGCTCGTCCCGTTGACGGCGGAGCCATCCGGAGCGGGGTTCAGCTGGATCGGCCCGGGCTTCTTCTTGGGCATCTTGGCGAGCGGCGGGGGGCGAGCGCCGGCCGGCTGCTAGGGGCTCGGCTCGGCAGGTGGCTCTGAGGACCCCGGCGCCGCCGACCTCGCCGCTTCCCTCCCCCCTTTCGCAACTCCCCGAGCTCAGAACGTTCCCCCCCCGCCTTTCCCCGGCCCCGCGCCTGCGCGCGCCGNCATCCCCGCCCACGCGGCGCGCATGCGCACTGAGCGGGGTGAGGCAGCGCGGGGCCCCGCCCTCACGGCGTTCCCGCCGCGTCCTGCCCTGTCAGGGTTTAGCTTGAAATTCTTTGAATCATAGAATCATAGAATAACCCGGTTGGAAGAGACCCACCAGATCATCGAGTCCAACCGTTCCCGTCAGTCACTAACCCATGTCCCTCAGCACCTCGTCCACCCGGCCCTTAAACCCCTCCAGGGAAGGCGACTCAACCCCCTCCCTGAGCAGCCTCTGACACTGACCAATCACCCTTTCTGGGAAACATTTTTTTCCTGATATTGAGCCTGACCCTCCCCTGGTGGAGCTTGAGGCCATTCCCTCTCGTCCTGTCCCCTGTCCCTTGGGAGAAGAGCCCAGCTCCCTCCTCTCCACAACCTCCTTTCAGGGAGTTGTAGAGAGCAATGAGGTCTCCCCTCAGCCAGGCTAAACACCCCCAGCTCTCTCAGTCACCCCTTGTAAGACTTGGTTGCTTTTGAGGGGAGTTTGTTAAAACAGCCGCTTCCAACAAGCGTAAAGAGGTCTGAAGTGTAAGCATTGCTCTTTCTGTACAACAATGCCCTGTGTTATCGCTTCTAAAGGCAAAACTGTTTGCAAAACACGCAGTTTGCTTTCAGAAAGTAAATTAACTTCATAGAATCACTTGGTTGGAAAAGACCTTTAGGATCATCGAGTCCCACTGTACCAATCTACTGCTAAGCCAGATCCTTAAGCACCTAGCCTACTTGGTTATTAAACCCCTCCAGGGATGGGGACTCCCACCACCTCCCTGGGCAACCTCTGACAGTGCCTGAGAATCCTTTCAGTGAAGAAAATGTTCCTGATGGCTAATCTAAACCTGCCCTGCCACACCTTGAAGCCATTCCCTCTCATCCTATTGCCTGTCACTTGTGAGAGCGGACCAGCACCCACCTCGCTACAACCTCCTTTCAGGCAGTTGTGGGCAGTTATAGGGTCTCCCCTCTCCTCTTTTCCCCAGGCTAAACAGCCCCTGTTCCCTCGGCTGCTCCCCACATCTCCTGTTCTCCAGCCCCTTCCCCAGCTCCGTTCCCTGTTTCTGGCTGAGCTCCAGCCCCTCAGTGTCCTTCTGGGGGCGAGGGGCCCAAAACTGAACACAGGATTCAAGGTGTGAGCCTGAGAGAGTCACAAAACTGACTAATTTAGTCCAAACGACAACATAGTTGGTCTCTTCTCCCCAACAGCCAGTGACAAGACAAGGACAAATGGCCTTGAGATGTGCCAGGGAAGGTTTG
This sequence comes from Piaya cayana, assembly GCA_013389865.1. NCBI lineage: Eukaryota > Metazoa > Chordata > Aves > Cuculiformes > Coccyzidae > Piaya > Piaya cayana. Next base: position 340,987 of record WAAB01024633.1, on the reverse strand, counting down.
GGTTCAATATTAGGAATTTCTTTACTGAAAGTGTTACCGAGCATCAGAAGAGGCTTCCCAGGGAGGTGGTTGAGTCAGCATCCCTGGAGGGGTTTAAAAGACAAGTCATACTTAGGGACATGGTCTGGTGGCGAATCTCGCAGGGCGGGATTGATGGTTGGACTCGATTATCTTAAAGGTCTTTTCCAACTGAAAGCATTCTGTGATTCTGTCTCATTGCAGTCATTAACGAACCCCAATGAGGAAACTGCTGTATTCCTAATTAAAACACACTCTCAGCTGGGGCACTAACAGCAGCTAAATTTTTCCCAAAGCAAATGCCTAAATTAAAAATGGAAAGGGAGGACTTTAGTTACAGAACTGTGCATCATGAACAGCAAAATGAGAATGAAATGCCCCCACTGCTTTTGTCAAAGCATGATTTTCCATTCACACAACTGTGTGGAAGGAACGCACGGACTCCCTTGTCTGAAACATTTAAGTCCTTCACAAAAAAAAAACAGTGAGTACTAGGCAGGTATTGAACGCACAGTTTCTGTGTGTGCCCTGTATCCCTGCACTTGCGCTGTGCCACAGTTGCCCACACGAGTTACACAACTATAGTTTTTCTGCTGTGGTGCAGTTTGGCCTCTTTTTTTTCTCTGAAAAGATACTGCAAGGAAGTTTTTATTTGCTTTTAAATATTTGGACTGAACAAAGAAGAATTTCAGATGTGAATTGTGAATTTCTGTATGGAGTATGAATTCTTGTCCTCCCTGTAACATTATTTTTCTCCATCAGAAGAAAAGTCTATGTAAAACAGATGAATGACTGGACACATCTACTGAAAACAGAGGTTTCAGTATGCAGAAGCGTTGAAACACAGCAGTAAAGAAGCGTGGATCACATTGCCTCAGCTGACAGTATAATCACAGAGTAAACTCCATAATGAAACTTGTATTTTAAGTACTCTGCACAGAGAACCACTCTGAATTCCATGTTTTAAATTTTTTAGGTTTGCAGAGGTAGAATATTTTTAATTACAGTAGGCATTAATGCTTCCTTATACGTTACGTAAAAATGCTTTATCTTTCCCAACATCTTACACATTTTTAAAGTAGAAAACATTAATTATGATTTTTACAGCTTTACCCTTCCAAGATGAGCGCCTTTCACCCAACTCCAGTTATTAAGAGGTAGCTCCCTCCTCTGGAGCACTTTATATTGGCACTGCAAACACTGGAATCTTTGAAAAATGACTGAATTCACTCTGTTGGAGTCATTTGACCTATAGCATGACAACAAAGATATTTGTAATTGATTGAATATAGAAGTTAAGTCACATATGGATTGATGTCCTCACAGAAATCGTTTCTGCTTAATGCTGAGTTCCTTGGGTGCTATGATACCCCTGGTACCTGAGGGACGCAAGAGCTGGGTGGGCTCTGAGACCTTATCTGGGTTTAGTTCCTGTTGATTCTTTATAATGGTTGTCACACTGACCTCTACAAGCACACTGAATGACCAGTTTTCTTTTATATTATTATATAGCCCATTTAAAATATTTCAAGATTATTGTAGGTTGGTTTGAACTTCTGTAAACCAAAGAGGCTTAATTTCAGTGCATTGCAACTACAACTGAAGCATACTTCCCCAGCCAAAACAGAACACTTGTTTTGGGAACTGGAATATTCCCTGTGGAAGCAACTGTGCTTTGCTTTACTAACAGGTGTTTCTGGAGGTGGATCACAGAGGAAAAGATGAAGAAAAAACAGAAAGTAGCGTAATTTTTCTTTTGAGCAGGGAGACTTTCTGATTTATTGATTCCATCACTGCTTGGAGAAATAGAAATGGAACAAAGCAGCTTGTCTTCATTACCACTTTTTTTTCCCTCTTGGAAACCTGAATTTTTTCTAGTTTCTTGCATGAAAAGAAAATATGAGGACTATATAGATTAATTGCATTACTAAATTAGCCCAACTTTAAAAACTGAAATACTGCAATAAGCTGCGTATTTACTACCAAAATTTAGGCATGCAAACTTTTATTTGTAAGATTTAATACTTCTTCATCTATTTAATGGTTAACAAAGCAATTTAAGGAAATAAATATTCCCATAACCAATGGAATTTAAGAAACCTGATTCAAATTTGACTGAAATTGGCCAACAGGATCAAAAATTATTACAAGGAGGTTGACAGAGTTACTTCCAAACAGTCAGATTACACCTTGTCTTGCACATCTTGTTTCCCTCAAGAAGCTGGAATTCAAAAGAACATGGTGGATCTGAACAGAACCTTAAATGTTTGGTAATGTACTAAAAGCTTAGAAATTAATGTTTAAGCTGACTGTATAATATTAAACATAATTAGATTAGCAAGGTAGAAATCACAAATAGGAGGAGTTTGCTCAATCCAGAAGAGGTGATGTCCCACTAACACAGCTGTGATGGCACCAGTTTTGTCCAGGGTTTAGTGTGTGAATAGCTTTGCCAACACAATACTTGGAGGGTTTTTACAGAACAAGTACTACTCCCATAGGAGTAAACCCTTCAAAATGTAGAGCAGCCAATTATCCATGTTACAGGTTTGCCTTGCCGTATATCATGTGCAAAGTAAAGCAGAAAATAAGACTGAAATATAAAACAAGGTCCTAATTTTCTGCAGTTTTTCTAAAGAAATGACATTATTCAATACAGAAAGAAACAAGCAACATCTCCAATTCACCTGAACTAGAAACCATAAGTGTTTTCTAGAACAGAGGCAAGCTATGTTGCTGGGTTTTTTTTCCTTAATACTTATTATTTTATCAGCATGTGGCTGGCCATATATTTCCTGAGGAAAACAATAATCAATGCCTGCTAGCGTATGCTTTTAATTTAAACAGGAACATAAGACTGGAAAGAACCACTTAGGTCATCAAGTCCAGTCTCTGATTAAACACTCTTCAAAAATATTGATTAATCAAAGTTGCATAAATATGGTAGGTTTCATAACACTGCACTCCTCTGCAGAGATTGTAAGCGATCATCTGCTTGAACCTTTGTATAGTGCTTTTTATAGCTTTCTAGTACTTTTTTCTTAACTGTTATCTACGTATTCCAGCAGAGACGACCCAAACCTTTCCATAAGTGTATGATTTTTCGTATCACCAGCAGCGTTTGCCTGAGCAGGTGACGCTACACAAAACCCACTGGGAGAGCAGGGAAAGAGGTGATACAAGAAGTAGTTATTGTTACAAAAAGTGGAATATTGCAATTANACCACTCTGAATTCCATGTTTTAAATTTTTTAGGTTTGCAGAGGTAGAATATTTTTAATTACAGTAGGCATTAATGCTTCCTTATACGTTACGTAAAAATGCTTTATCTTTCCCAACATCTTACACATTTTTAAAGTAGAAAACATTAATTATGATTTTTACAGCTTTACCCTTCCAAGATGAGCGCCTTTCACCCAACTCCAGTTATTAAGAGGTAGCTCCCTCCTCTGGAGCACTTTATATTGGCACTGCAAACACTGGAATCTTTGAAAAATGACTGAATTCACTCTGTTGGAGTCATTTGACCTATAGCATGACAACAAAGATATTTGTAATTGATTGAATATAGAAGTTAAGTCACATATGGATTGATGTCCTCACAGAAATCGTTTCTGCTTAATGCTGAGTTCCTTGGGTGCTATGATACCCCTGGTACCTGAGGGACGCAAGAGCTGGGTGGGCTCTGAGACCTTATCTGGGTTTAGTTCCTGTTGATTCTTTATAATGGTTGTCACACTGACCTCTACAAGCACACTGAATGACCAGTTTTCTTTTATATTATTATATAGCCCATTTAAAATATTTCAAGATTATTGTAGGTTGGTTTGAACTTCTGTAAACCAAAGAGGCTTAATTTCAGTGCATTGCAACTACAACTGAAGCATACTTCCCCAGCCAAAACAGAACACTTGTTTTGGGAACTGGAATATTCCCTGTGGAAGCAACTGTGCTTTGCTTTACTAACAGGTGTTTCTGGAGGTGGATCACAGAGGAAAAGATGAAGAAAAAACAGAAAGTAGCGTAATTTTTCTTTTGAGCAGGGAGACTTTCTGATTTATTGATTCCATCACTGCTTGGAGAAATAGAAATGGAACAAAGCAGCTTGTCTTCATTACCACTTTTTTTTCCCTCTTGGAAACCTGAATTTTTTCTAGTTTCTTGCATGAAAAGAAAATATGAGGACTATATAGATTAATTGCATTACTAAATTAGCCCAACTTTAAAAACTGAAATACTGCAATAAGCTGCGTATTTACTACCAAAATTTAGGCATGCAAACTTTTATTTGTAAGATTTAATACTTCTTCATCTATTTAATGGTTAACAAAGCAATTTAAGGAAATAAATATTCCCATAACCAATGGAATTTAAGAAACCTGATTCAAATTTGACTGAAATTGGCCAACAGGATCAAAAATTATTACAAGGAGGTTGACAGAGTTACTTCCAAACAGTCAGATTACACCTTGTCTTGCACATCTTGTTTCCCTCAAGAAGCTGGAATTCAAAAGAACATGGTGGATCTGAACAGAACCTTAAATGTTTGGTAATGTACTAAAAGCTTAGAAATTAATGTTTAAGCTGACTGTATAATATTAAACATAATTAGATTAGCAAGGTAGAAATCACAAATAGGAGGAGTTTGCTCAATCCAGAAGAGGTGATGTCCCACTAACACAGC
>WAAB01024633.1:300194-333353 GCA_013389865.1 Piaya cayana | reverse complement strand
GTCCTGTCCCCTGGCCCTTGGGAGAAGAGCCCAGCTCCCTCCTCTCCACAACCTCCTCGCAGGTAGTTGCAGAGAGCAATAACATCTTCCCTCAGTCTCCTCCAGGCTAAATACCCCCAGCTCTCTCAGCCGCTCCTGTTCTCCAGCCCCTTCCCCAGCTTCGTTGCTCTTCTCTGCACTCGCTCCAGAGCCTCAACATCCTTCTTGTGCTGAGGGGCCCACAACTGAACGTGGGATTAATGTGTAGAGACAAATGATCTTTAAAGTCCCTTTGAACCGAAACTGTTCTATGGTTCTATGGTTCTGTGATTCCTGTGATCTGTGCCTGCCACTCCCAAGTAAAATTGAGTTGAAATGTGACAAACCCTTACTTTGTTCAGCCTAGCAAGGCTGGATCAAGTCATCCATCCACATGGTATCATAATTTGTTTGACTCTTTTCTGGGAGAGGGTAGCCCTGCTCCAGACAGCCTTTCCGGGTAAGCTGTCAATCAGGAATCGCCAAGGGAATCTGTGGCTGCCCCAGGGCTGGAGGTGTCCAAGCCCAGACTGGATGGGGCTCTGAGCAGGCTGGTCCTGCGGGAGCTGTCCCTTCCCATAGCAGGGAGTGGGACTGGGTGGGCTTTAAGGTTCCCTCTGACCCAAACCATTCCATGATAATCATGCTGCACAATGTAGTTCTTGATGAGCAAGGATGTGAGGGGGAAAGAGCTGTGCTGGTAAGTGCTTTGGGTAGAAACCCATTTATTCTGCTTTATTCCTGTGACTTGTGCTTGCCATTCTCAAGTGAATTTGAGTTGATATGTGACCAGCCTAGTGAGGCTGGTTGGTGTCTTCCATCCCTTGGTATCTGTTAAGTTGTGTAGTTCTGTGTTTTCTGGCTGGCAGATTATTTCTGTAAAAGCTCTAGACGCAGTGTATGTAACTGATGCTTAGCTGCTTCCCCAGGAGCCTTTGGTTCTTGCTGCTTCTCTTTAAATGCGTTTGGTGTTTCCTTCAGGGGAAAGAAAAAGTTCATCTGCAATCATGATGGACCCTTTGGAGAACAACTTGTTTGATCTTCCTGATTATGAGAATACTGAAGATGAAACATTCCCGCCTCTTCCACCTCCAGCCTCTCCAGGAAGAGACGATGTTGAATGGGCTCAAGCTAATGGAGGTGAACACCCGTGATCCCTACATTGATATTTTGAATTTCTTAACTTTCAGAAGCAGCATCTACTCTCAGTATGTTCTCATCAGAAATCCAACAGGAAAGTTCTAAATTAGGTTCCTTGAAAGAAGAATTTCATACTTTGCCAGCAAGGTTGATTCTTCAGTGTATTTTGAGGGGGCAGCTTGCTTTTTAATCTGTCTTGTGGGAGAAGCAAGGTGAAATATGCAGACGTTTGGAGTACAATACCTGCAATGGTTGCCTTTTTTAATGCTGTGGAAACTTAAAATTTACATTATATAATTCTAGTTGATGTCTTTTGGAGTGTATACTTAAAGTATGTTATTTTTTTTACTAGAACCAGATGAAAACCAGCAGTCGCAGCCAAAGGATTCTGCTTCAGCTCCACGGAAAGCAGTGAAAAGACCAATGCCTAAACTAGATGCCCAGAGGTGACATTTTACAGAATATTTATTTCTGTGATTAATTTGGATTTTGGCTGGGGGGTAAATGGCTGAGGTCACTGTAATCCCTGCTTGGTCGTAGCTGAGGCAAAGATCAAGAGGTTTGGAGATGAAAGTGGCCCATACCCATGTAAAGCTATCACTGGCCCAACTTTCCTGAAGTCTCTTTTGGGCTTAGTACATCACTAATAATTTAATATGTATTTATTATTCATACATAGGACCCTTCCAGCTGAATCTTCTTTATTTTGCTTCCAAAATAGTTCTGTAGGTTACTTTCTTCAATACTTCAAAGTAAAACCTCAACATATCGGTGACTGTAAGGTGCTACTTAAAGTACACTTGCACCCAGCTCATTCATGTACGAACTGGAAAAACTGTGTACAGATAAAGGATTTTAATAGTTTCTTTGCCGTTACCACATTTTTTTCTGCGTCCTCATTTTTTGGGTTTTGGGAGTGGTTATTTTTGCTGTATTTGTTAATTAGAAGAAGAAAGTACGGGTTTCAAATAGCTTGATCCATTTCCTATTACCAGGTTAATTTCAGAAAGAGGCCTTCCAGCCCTGAGACACATGTTTGACAACGTAAAGTTCAAAGGTAAAGGGCATGAGGTAAGATTTAATGAGCTTTGTTTTGTTTCCTGGGAAGTTAATCTTGATCTGAGAGATTGCTGCCCTCTTATATGGGGAGAATTGATATGACACACAGTCTGACTTGATGAACTTTTACTACCTGGAGATGTTGTTTTGCGCTCTAGGCAGAAGACCTGAAGACGCTCATGCGACATATGGAACACTGGGCTCATCGACTGTTTCCAAAATTGCAATTTGAAGATTTTATTGACAGAGTAGAGACTTTGGGAAACAAAAAGGAAGTTCAGGTAGGTATTGTTCCTGTCAAATCCTTTTCATGCAGTACCAAATAGTATAAGAGGTTTTAGGAAAGTAGTTATGCAACAAAAGAAGACGCAATGATTTGGACTCGATGATCCAGCTGGTCTCTTCCAACCTGGTTATTCTATGACTTTAGCTGTGCGTACTACCAAGGAGTATAATGCTATTTTAATTAATTTCTATATCTTTAAACAAAAGCTCTTCCTCTATTTGAAGTGTTTCAGTTTATGTTTAGGTATAGCCTTTTTAAATTGGAATTAGTACTTCCGAAAATTGGCTTCAGCTCATTCACAACATCTTTTAACCAACGTAATTTGCTTAAGAGTGCTTGAACTGATTGGTTTTGGAGGTTTTGTTTGTTTGCTTTTTAACATCTGAACCTGCAAAAGAAGGCTGAGGAAGAACATTGCTTCAGCTGTCTAGATGATAGGTAAAGGACTAGGAAAATGATCCACATGGTTAAAAGTTGTGGGCCAAAGACACGTAATGAAAGGAGTTTTTTTTTTTCAGCGTAAAGAGAAATTAGGAGTAATATTAGATTTTGTTACAGATGAAATACCGTTATTTTAACTTCTTCTTTGCAGACCTGCCTAAAGCGGATTAGACTTGATCTTCCTATTTTACATGAAGACTTTGCAAATAACAAAGGTATGCTTGTGATGCTCTTCTCTAGTTCAGTGCTTGAAATTATTTTACTTGCCCTCCTCCTGGTCAGGAATCAGTGATCATGATACTTTTTTTAACGTAGAAAAAAGTGGTGAGTGCTCCTCTACTTTAAAACCAAGCTCTGTGAGACTTAGGATTACAAAACTAATCTGGCACTTTGACTGAAATGCTGCATATGTAGAGAAATAAATAAAAGTGAATGGTATACAGAAAGGAGATGGAGAATGAATATATTCCCAGTGCTTGGGAAAGGTGTTGTGGTGGGTGAGTTAACATACGTAGGAACCTTGGCTCCCTTGTGGGAATGACCGTAGGGCAGCTTGGGACATGTGGCTGTCTTCTCTGTTGGCTGCATTTGCTAGAAATGGAATGCAGCCCTCAGCAGCCACAAACAGCAAAGCAAATGGTTCCTGCCGACAGTGTCTGTAGAGTTATCAGATTTATCTGTGCGATGGTTCCATACATTTGCATGTAAGTAGGGTGCTGATCTGTCCCCGAACCCTGTTAGCAGGTGTACTGCTGCAGCTTGTCAGTCTTCAGCTGAAAAACTTGAGTAGGAATCTTAAAGTCTTGAAATAAAAACTCAAACTAGGGTGTTGTATTAAGCCAATTGTCAGCTGACTTCTCTATTCACAGGCTTATAGTGGTGCAGAGGCCCAAGCATACTTGGCCTTAGGCACTATTTCAAGAGTGCTCTGCTTCTTGGTTGCTGCATAAAGTTTGTCTAACTGAGCTGGACTGCCTCATCTTGCACGTTTTATTGCTGCCAAATGAGTAATTATTTCATAATTGTAGTACAATGAATTCAAAACTGACCCTTGAACACCTATATTTGAATTTCTGTCTGACTCCCATACCTAATCCTTCCTTTTCCCAAAGGACAGTTTTGTATTAGTAAGGGTAGGAAGAAAATTACCTGGCCTTTCAGTAAGAATTGCCTGAGTTTACTATCTCTTATCCTTTGAAACAGCACAGCTCATGATTGCTAACGCGGTACCTCTCTAAATTTATAACCTCTGTGTGTTTGGGATCTCTGATAAGCAGTTGTTGAATATTGGGTACAGGGGCCCAGGCAGAAATTTGCCTGGTACAACTAAATTACGGAGTGATCTTTAGCTGTCAATACAACTTTAGGATGTAGAAATGCTTTAGAAGTGTTCTTTTAGTCAGAAACTTAGCACTAGATCCCGCTGGGTTCAATGTATTGATTTCTGCCCCTCTTCCCCCTCGTTTTTAACCAGATGGTGGAGGGGGAAACAACGGACTGGACACGGCCGCTGAAGATGTACATTCCTGCTCTGGAAATGCAGACGATCTAAATTCTCCGTCTGGTACAACTCTCACGGAAGAGCAACAGCAGCGAATCAAGAAGAATAGGCAGCTGGCCTTGGAGCGTAGGCAAGCCAAGATGCAGTGTAACAGCCAGTCACAACACAACGGTAATCAGCTCTCTAACTTCAGTGTGTGTTAGTCTGTCTGTAGCTATTCCTCTCCCCAGCTGTGCCAAACTTTTTGTTTTGAAATGAAGCTCTGCTTGCTGCTAATCTCTGGAGCTGGCTTTCCTGCAGGTGGTGATTCTGGTGATAGAGAGCACAGTTATGCACACAGAACAGCGTTTTCTCACGCTAGGAAACTGTTTGTTTGTTTTTCAGCAGAGCTTTCTGCTAGTTACTCGGAAGAGGAGTTTAATACCCCAGTTGCTCAGGATTCTGCTGACCTTACTGAAGACACTCAAGCTACCACAGCCGTGTCTCCTGTTCCAGAAGCTGAAGACGGAGACAGAGAATGGGAGTGTGCCAGTGAAGAGCAGTAACGTTCACCATGCTTTGAATGACATTCTAGACAGAAAGACAGTGTTCTAAGTGCTATTTTTCTATCAAAACCTTGCTTGCTCTTTGTGCTCTGACTCCAGAAGCTTCACTGCAGCCTTCACTGTGACATCTGTGTAGCTGGACACAACCCTTGTCTGGAAACTGCAGATGAGCAACTCCACATGCTGGAAAGCAGAACAAAGTTCTTTGTCTGCATATGGGACGTTCCTCCCTGACATCCTTTAGGAAAAATTAGTGAGATTTTTTTACCTACCTTGCACTTTCTTTACAACTGATGTCAGAGTGAACTGACTGGGATATTAACAGGGGAAGTTTGTGTTAAAGGCAGGGTTTTATTTTTAACAGAGGGTGTCTAGTAGCAGGTAAGGCTGTGCCTGAACAGGTGGCCTTACCAAGTACCTGTATATTGTTCTTATAAAACAGAAGCCATTAAATTTCAGAAATTTCTGGTGGGTCTCCTCCAACCTGGTTATTCAATGACTCTATGACTGCAGGTCCCAGATGCACCAGGGGAGGTTTAGGATGGCTCTCAAGAAAAGGTCCCATCCAGCTCAGGACATTTTATGATTCTATGAAGCCAGTCTGGGCACCACCTCACTGCCCACTGCTCTAGCCTGTACTTCATCGGTGAAGATGTTAGGGAAGACAGAGCTGAAACCTTTCCTAAAGGCAGGATAACCAGTATCCACCCCACTCCCCTCACCCCAAGGGACCTCCTGGTACCTTTTGACAGCCTGAAACACTGGGCTGGTGTCTGGTACTTCTGAACTCATGGACCAGTTGTGTTGCCATGCCCCAGGCTCAGATACAGCCTGTTGTCTTCAGAGAGGACAGGAGAAACACCCAGGCTCTGGTGCACAGTGTGAACACTCTCAAGAGTCAGCTGGACTGAGGTTACATCTCTTAAAGAGTCCCCCTTTCAAAGGGCGTCATTTCTTCCCTCATTCCTCTTGTCTCAACAAGCCCCTTGCTCAGTTGTCCAGCTGTGGGCCCGAGTCCCGCCCTGCCCAGCGAGTCGTGGCAGCCCAAAAGGGTCTGCGCTGCGTAGTTGGCAGGATTCGAACCTGCGCGGGGAAACCCCAATGGATTTCTAGTCCATCGCCTTAACCACTCGGCCACAACTACCTGCTTAAGCCTCCCCGCCCTGCTGAGCACACGCGCTGGGCAAGGACACCCGGCTGCCCAAAGCCCCATCCAACCTGGCCTCTGCTGGAGGAGACTCCCTCGCTCTCCAGGACAGGATCGGGTGCTCAGCAGCCTTAGACGCTGCCAGGAGTCTCACTCAGACCTGCTCCGGGCAGGCTGGGCTGGTGGAGCCTGTTGGCGAAGGCGATGGGTGAGGTGGCAGCACTGACACCTACACATTTGCGCTTGGGGCCACTGGTTCCCTGTGCCATTCACACCCCCAAGCCTGCAGAACCAGGCAGAGGAGACACACGGAGGGCAGCACAGAGAGGGCTGGGTGTGCAGCTGAGAGTGCAGAACCAACCAAGGCCAAGTGCAAGGTTCTACACCTGGTTCAGGGCAATTCCAAGCACAAACAGCTGAAGACCAGGCTGGATGAGGCTCGGAGCCCCTGATCCAGAGGAAAGTGTTCCCATCCATGGCAGAGGGTGGGATTGGATGGGTTTAAAGTCCCTTCCAACCCAACCCATTCCATGATTCTACGGTCAGGGGAATTTGAATACGCACTGAGGCTGTGCTTATACACCCAGCATCCTAAGGCAAATCTCCTTATCTTTTTTATCAGCCACACTGCATGCTCCCAGCAGGTGCCAGCCAGTTTAGATGGGGTCTCTAGGTCATGTCAAACCTGAGGTTAAAAAATCATAGCCTCCATAGCATTAATCCTTTTAAGAAAGTGGTTTTGCAGCAAGCACCTTGCTGTTCCCACTGCCCCCTCCCCATCAGGGGCTCTTGTTTTTCTCTGTTTTTTCCCAGGGATTCCTTTTCATAGAACCATAGAACAACCAGCTTGGAAAGGACCCACCGGATCATTGAGTCCAACCATTCCCATCAGTCACTAACCCATGTCCCTCAGCACCTCGTCCAGCCGTGCCTTAAACACCTCCAGGGAAGGTGAAGGTTTTCCTTATATCAAGGGAGAAGGATGGGAGCAGGACTTCCACCTCTCAGCCATTCCTGGGGGAGACATGGACCACAAGGAGGTTTTGCTGGTTCCCTGAACATTGTGGAGCTGAGTCCTGGCAGCCCAAAAGGGTCTGCGCTGCGTAGTTGGCAGGATTCGAACCTGCGCGGGGAAACCCCAATGGATTTCTAGTCCATCGCCTTAACCACTCGGCCACAACTACCTGCTCCAGCCTCCCCGCCCTGCTGAGCACACGCGCTGGGCAAGAACATGCAGCTCCCTGCCAGCCTCCAGCCCCACCTGCCTCCAGGTGCTGTGGGTCAGACCCCTACGGAGCAGGGGCACCTGGGGCCGAGCTCGTCTGGAGGCCGTGACTGGTGCCGGCTGGAGGTCAGCAGTGGATTTCTTTGTCTTCAAAGGGCATGTGTTGACTTCCAAGACCTTAATTTAAATTAAATAGATCAGTTTTGACTTTGACTGACTACTTTTTCCTTCAGTGCAGGTTTTTTTTTTACTTCAGTAGAGTTGTTTGAAGTTCAGGGGACTTATTTTGACTTCAGTGGTCATATATTGACTTCAGTGGATTTGGTTTGCCCCAAGTGGATTGTTTTTACTTCAAAAGACTTATTTTAAATGTAATAGATTGGGTTTGACTTCAATGGAGTTGTTTCGAATTCAGAAGACTTGTTTACATGTAATAATGGACTTATTTTTAACTCGTCGGATTTGTTTGTACTTCCATGGGCTTGTTTTGATGTGATTAGACTGGTTTTGATTTCAATAGACCATTTTTTACTTCAACAGAGTATATTTTACTTCAATAGAGGTTACTGCAGGCAGGTAAGTTCCCCACAATGACGTGTGAGAGGAACCTCTGGGTCGTATCATTCAAATAAAACCTGCTGTCAAGCAGCTGCCTCTGGGCTGAGGCAAAGCCGAGGGTGGAGCAGGGAAAGCAGCTGCAGGAACTTTTAAACCAGGCCCTGAGCTCATAACGGCGAGAGGAGGAGATGGTGGATGAGATGAGGGAGTAGGGCCTCAGCCACAAGGCATGGCCCCGCCCCTGTCTCATGGCCCCGCCCCTTATTCCTCCCCTGAACCCCCTCTCTGGCCCCGCTCCCTTGCGCCTCAAACCTCGCCCCGCCCCTCGAGTGCAGCCCCGCCCGTCACTGATGGCCACACCCACTCCCTCAAGACAAGCGCCTTAGCACTGGCCACGCCCCCTCAGTGCAAAAATCATTTAACGCTGACCACGCCTCCTCCTGGCGAGCCCCGCCTCTTTACCGCCCTCTCTGTTCCGCCCCGCCCCTTGGCCCCCGCCCCCCATGGCCCCGCCCCTCGCGGCCCTTCCCGCGGCCGGCGGGCTCGGTACGGTGGCCGGCAGGGCTCGTTCCGCGCTCTCCCATGGCGGAGCGGGATGATGTCCCTGGTGCTGGGGCTGCTGTCGCAGACGCTGATCAGGGTGCTGCGCTACTCCGGGCTGCGTAGGGGCTGCCATGACCCCCGGCGACACGCCATGGAGCAAGACAAGGCGCTCGAGGTTTACGGTGAGGGCACGGGGGGGTCCCTGGTGCTGTGCCCTGCGGTGCCGGGGGCTGTGGGGCCTGTTGGGGCTGTGCCCTGGGGTGCAGGGGGGGTAGCAGGGGTCCTGGAGGTCCCTGTTGCTGTGCTCTGGGGTGGAGGGGTAGGGTTGGGGGCTGTTTGTGTTGTGCCCTGGGGGGCGTGGAGGCTGTGGGGCCTGTTGGTGCTTTGCCGTGAGGTAGGAGGGGTCTGTGGGAGCTCTGGGAGATCTTGATGCTGTGCCCTGAGGTGTGTGTGGGGGGTCTGTGGGGCCCTGGGGTTCTTCAGCCTCAGAAGAGAAGTTTCCAGGGTGACCTCAGATCATCTTCCAACACTGAAAGGGGCTCCAGGAAGGCTGGAGAGGGGCTCTTGATCAGGGAGTGCAAGGATGGGACAAGGGGAATGATTTTGAGCTGGAAGAAGGAAGATTGAGATGAGATCTTAGGAAAAAATGTTTTCCTGTGAGGGTGGGGAGGTCCTGGTGCAGGCTGCCCAGAGCAGGGGTGGCTGCCCCATCCCTGGAGGGGTTCAAGGCCAGGCTGGATGGGGCTGTGAGACCCCTGATCCCGTGGGAGGTGTCCCTGCCCAGGGCAGGGGTGGGACTGGATGGGCTTGGAGGTCCCTTCCAACCCAAACCATCCCATGATTCCATGATCCTTGGCAAGGGGTGCTGGAATACACTGCTTACCTGGTGGGTGCTGACTTGAAGATCTTATCTGTGAGACCTCAGGCTGGGAGATGGAGAGAAACTGGGGGAGGTATCTTGTGTTGCTAGTGGATTGGATTTTGATAAACCTAAAAGGCAAGCAGAGCTCTCTGAAACACCACAGCTGTGTGTCCTTCATCTGATGTCGAGTGACCTGTAGTTCCAGAGGTAATAAACGTCCTGTTAACAGGCACGTTTTGCTTTCTGTTTATTATAATGGGGTTGTAAAAATAACAGCATGTTTAGAACTAGAATGTGAAAACCACATGCACAGTGAACGATAAATTTGTCAGTTCTGAAGGAATTTGTGAGATAACTTGCCAGGGATAGTGCCAGCTCTGCACTTTTTGGAGAGCGGAACAATAATCAATGCTGGGGCGATAGTTCCTAATAAATGCACCTTTGATTAAATTCAGGAAAGCTGTTTAATTGATGGTCACTTGTTTTCCGCTGTAGATATAATCCGTACCATCCGGGACCCGGAGAAGCCTAATACTTTGGAAGAACTGGAAGTGGTGACGGAAAGTTGTGTGGAAGTGCACGAGATTGGTGAAGATGAGTATCTGGTGGTCATCAGGTTTACACCAACAGTACCTCATTGCTCTCTGGCTACTCTGATCGGTGAGGGTTTTGTTTCATTAAAGCCGTAACAATGGGCTTAAGGTTAATTTTAGGTTGTCTGGGTCACACAAAAAGCAAAGGCTGACAGTTATACTAGTTGGGTTTCAGAGAATTCATATTTAACAATGAAAATGCATTTTAAACTTTGAATTTTACCATAAAATCTCCCATCTCTTTTGTTTAAACAGGCCTTTGTTTAAGAATAAAACTTCAGAGATGTTTGCCTTTTAGACATAAGGTAAAGTATCTCCTCTGGAACTGGCTTTGAACTTCATGAATGCGTGCAAAGTTCTCTTTAAAGAGTGTAGGCTTCAAGATCAAGGAACTCGCAAGCCGTGACTGAGAATAGGGTCATTTAAAGGATGTGGAGTGAACATTGCAGTGCACTGTAGCACCTGGAGGGGCCTGTGAATCACTGTGGTTCTTCCTTTACTTTCCGAAAGACTGTTTATTGCTGAACTTGTGCTGTACAGGGTGTCTCAAGGGGTTTCCTCACCAGGTGTTGTTGGGTGGAATGAGAGGGTGTTTCCAAATCCAGTGTGACAAAGAATCCAAGTCATACTCTTGCCTTTGGGAAAAGGAATTTGGCCTTCTGCGATATTTCAATATTTCTAGGATGATCCGAGGGCTGGAGCACCTCCCATACGAGGACAGGCTGAGAGAGTTGGGGTTGTTCAGCCTGGAGAAGAGAAGACTCTGAGGAGACCTTAGAGTGACCTGAAGGGGCTCCAAGAAAGCTGGAGAGGGACTTTCTGAAAAGGCACAGAGTGATAGGATGAGGGGAAATGGCTATAAATTGGAGAGGGGAAGATTTAGACTGCATGTAAGGAAGAAATTATTCATAAGGAGGGTGGGGAGGCCCTGGCCGAGGTTGCCCAGGGAAGTTGTGGCTCCTTCATCCCTGGAGGGGTCCAAGGCCAGGTTGGATGGGCCCTGAGCCCCTGCATCCAGTGAGAGGTGTCCCTGCCCATGGCCGGGGGTCGGCATTACATGATCTTTAAAGTCCATTCCAATTCCATTCTGTGATCTAAGCATCACGAATGTAAAATATTAATCGTTAACGACTATGCTGATGAAAGGTGATTGGGACTTTTTGGAGATTGTTTTGGGATTGTGGTGAAGCCCAAGATCTGTCACCAACCCCTTTTCATTGTCTGTGGCTGTTTTTAAATTTTGAATGACATGCATAGTATGTGAGTTGTACCATTATTTTCTTCTGCTGATGAATATATTTGGAGATAAGATTTAGTAGTGGACACTTACAGTTGGAGTTGATGACCTCAAAGGTCTTTTCCAACCTAATGATTCAATGATATTCAGTTGATGATGATCTAACAGTGCTGATCTCTCCTCTAGCTGGAAATCTACATATCCGAGGGTACACATTCCACTGAAGAAGACAGTAAGTAGAGCAGCTTTAGCTTGTGTGTATGTTCTCTTGAAGTCCTTCTTCCCCTACCTCGCTCTGCTTCTCAGGAATGGATGTGCCTTTAAAGCTTGTAAACGTGTAGCTGAGACTGTTTCAAACGCTGCGCTGGTCTGCAGACATCTGCTTGTTGCTGCTTTCTTATTTTAAATGAAAAAAAACCCATGGTTGTTGCAGGTGTTGAGTTGTGTTTATAACAGAAGAAGTTGCTGCTGATTAAATAAAGTGAAGAGCTGCCTGAGGGGCAGAACTTGCCATCTTCACATTTTCCTAACAAAAATACCTGTTTCTCAGTCAGTGTGGAGAGTAAGACTTGCAGGACATCAGATTTCTTTCCAAGCTGTAGCCAATCACTGGCTTAAACAGCTGAGGAGGCTTTTTGATTTTTGTTTTGTTCTCACACACGAGGCATCTGTGCGTGGGGAAAACCAGTTCAAGTAAATGATGAGAAATTGAACCTGGAGGACTTCGACTACTAATTTGTCACAAATGTCACGTTTTTTTATGTCATTAGTGTATCTTGCTTAGTTTTCTTAAACTGGAGAAGTAACAACAATGTTTGCTTGCTGAGGGTTGGGGTTTTGTGACTGAACTTTAATTTGTTTTGCACTCAATTCCCTATAAATCCTCTGCCCTTTCACTGGTGGCTCTGAGCAGCCTCAAATTCTTCTTGTCTTGTTGTTCTTCTGTCTGGTGCAACCTTTTACTCTGGGTCACACGACTGAAATATCTGACCACGAGCAGCTCTATTGGTTAGTGTATGAATTTCACTTCTGGGTATCGTGCAAATAACATCTTCCCCCTAAGAAGAAAATGGAAAAACAAGCTGACAGGATGAGCTGTTACTGCCCAGCAGGGTTTTTCAAGCCTTTGTGCTGCTCATTCACTACATTTGGAATGTTTCCACTGCATTTTGATACCTCTTACAGCATTTGTGTAAAGTGATGCTGCAAACTGCTCCTGACTTGCCTTTTCATGTGATATTTTGCAGTCAACAAGCAAATCAACGACAAAGAGAGAGTGGCAGCTGCAATGGAGAACCCAAATCTGCGTGAAATCGTGGAGCAGTGCGTTATGGAGCCAGACTAGTAGCTACGATACCCGCAGAGCTATCATTTTGATATATTTCTTAAAATATCTTTGTTTAAAAAAAAAAAAAGAAAGAAAATAATAATAATCAAGGCCTTGAGTTTAATACTTGAGTTCTTTTTATCCTCTGCGTTTTTTAAAAGAAATTGTTTATAAACTGGGTGTAATTTATGAAGATTAGTCTCTAAAGTTAAAGTGGAGTCTGTAGTGTTAAGAGTTTGTAATTTCTGGTGTCCAGAGAAATATTTTATGATCAAAACCAGAACACGATGTCCGTGTGTCGCCTTCTGGCAGACGTTGTGATAATGATTCGCTTCTGCAAGGAAAATTTCTACATCACTGCGCTGTAAAATAAAACTAATTCTTGTACTGAAATGCGGCTTTCTGAGCTCAGAATTTGCTTTTTCTTCTTCTTTTTTTTTTTTTTTTAGTTTAGGTTTAGATTCTGGTAGAGAAGGAAACATTTCATTTGACATCTTTAATGTGTTATTGCCAGCAAAGCCAAAGTGGATTCGGAAAAAGAATTTGGCACGAAGGTGCTGGGCTACAGCAAGGTGGATTTTTACTGGGATGCTAGACCTGCTAATGTGTTTTTTTTCCCATTGTCCATGCATGTCTGACTTTGAATAATTTGCTTTATAATTATCCTGGGGCTAAAGTTTCCCATGTCCAAGGTTGGATGGGGTGCAGAGCCCCTTGATGCTGTGGTAGGTGTCCCTACCCGTGGCAAGGGGTGGGACTGGGTGACTTTAAGGTCCCATTCCATGATTCACTCCCTGTTTGGACCGTGGGGGGTGTTTGCTGCAGGTTTGGAGCTGCTCACCTGGCCCGTATGGCACCTGGAGCCCATTAAGAACTACAACTCCCATGTGCCTTTGCGCGACGCACGCCGGGAGCCGTAGTCGCGCTGCTTCTCGGCGTTGTCATGTGACCGGAAGCAGAGAGCGCCCCGCCCAAGATGGCGGCGACCAGGCCGGAGCTGCGGGTGCTGCTGGCGCCGCTCTCGGGGCAGACGCGGCGCAGCCTGCGGGACGCGGTCCGGGTCCGGCTGAGCAGGAGCCAAGGCGCTCTGGGCACCCGCCTGCTCCCTGCTGGGATCCTCTTGGAGTCCCTGGCGCCGCGGGGAGGCGGGCGGGCCCGGGGCAGCGTCCTCCCGGGAGCCTGGGATGAGTAAGTACCGGGGCGGTGGGGGGCGGCGGGGGCTGAGGGAGCCCCACTGAGGGGACTTCTGGACCCTCCTGGGAGCGGGGTGCCCTTCACCTAAGCTGCCCCTGCTAGAGGAAACATTGAGTTGCGGCTGCTTATTTGTTTAGATGTGGGTGTGTTCGTTACAGCAGATTGAAAAAAAAAGGAAGAAAATACACATGGTTTTGTCCACTTGACGGCTTGAGACCTCAGTTGGAGCTTTGTGTTCAGCAGTGGAGTCCTTAGAGGAAGGACATGGAGCTGTTGGAGCAAGTCCAGAGGAGGCCACAGAGATGATCCGAGGGCTGGAGAACCTCCTGTATGAGGACAGGCTGAGAGAGTTGGGGTTGTTCAGCCTGGAGAAGAAAAGGTTCTAGGGACACCTTAGAGCAGCTTCCAGTACGGAAAGGGGCTCCAGGAAAGCTGAGGAGGGGCTCTTCATCTGGGAGTGCAGGGAGAGGATGAGGGAAACAGTTTTCAGCTGTATGTTGGGAGATTGCGATAAAATCTTAGGGAGAAACGTTTTGCTGTGAGGGTGGGGAGGCCCTGGCCCAGGTTTCCCAGAGCAGGGGTGGCTGCCCCATCCCTGGAGGGGTTCAAGGTCAGACTGGATGGGGCTGTGAGCTCCTGATCCAGTGGGAGGTGGCAAGGGGTGGGACTGGATGGCTTTGAGGTCCCTTCCAACCCAAACCATTCCACGATTCTTAAAAAAAACCTCCTAGCACCCTGGCTGCTTGACTTCCTCATCTGCTGCTCAGGCAAGAGCTCTTGTTTGTGGTGCTGAGTGATCACAAGATGTTTTTAATTTGAGTAGCATTTAATGCTGAGTCAAAACCACAATTTAAGTGTGGTTAACCACAGCAGCACCAACACTGTTAGAGTGCTCCAGTCTCTTGTTCCACTGCACCATCTGACGTGGCCTTCCAGCCATTTCCTCTGCCTGCCCCTCACTCCATGCAAGAGCTGGTGTGGACACAGACACCTGAGGAGTTTCTCGGCCTGAGAAACAGGGAGACAAAACACATGGTAGTGGGTGATATGCTCTGTTTCTCCCTAGCCTGCCTCACTGGTGTTCCTCCTCCTAGAAGTCCTGAAGCAGAGCATCACTCCCTTGACCTGGATGAGTAAAGGAAAGAAACGCAAGAATAGAAAACCCCATATTCTTGAGAGGATGAGGAGGGGGGGATCCCTCAAGTCCAGTTTCAGCGAGGGATGAGCTGGTATTGAGAGGGAAGAGGGTGGGAGCAGAATCATTACTGGAAAGGATTTAGTTCTCACCATGTTAACTCACCCTCAGACCTTTTCATTGAATGTCATGTGGGAAAAGAAGGTCAATAAACATCCTAAATGTTGTGTCTTCAGCTTCATGTGGGACAATACTGGAGATGATCTGCAAGCAGGCAAGACAAAACTACTGGCTCTTAGTAAACGTCATGAACTGTTCGTCTATGAATTCACCCTAGAAGATGGGAAGTACAACCCGGTTTCCCTGCACAGCTATAAGGAAGACACACTTAAAAAGCTCGTTGAAGTTAAAACCACTAGTGAGTAAATTTCAGTGTCTGTGCAGTATTTGGGATTGTTGCTGGTCTGGTTCTGCTTTAGCTGCTGAAATACATCAAAGCAGGGGGCCAGGGTCCTGGGGAAGCATCAAATCCATTCAGGTGAATCAGTATTAGCATTAATTAACCTGAAAATCGAGACCTTTCTGTCTTAAAAGATGGTGTTAAGAGGAGTTAAAGAAGGGTGTTCAGTGATGTGAAAATAAACTTTAAGAAAACATTTGCGTGGCCCTGCTGTCTCAAACCTCCCCTCTGATATTGGAACTGAGGGGAAGAAAATGTGGGGACAGAGCTTCTCGCCAGTGCTGCAGGGTCTGGGTTTGTGTTTGCACTTGTGCTCTGTGCTTAGCAAACACGGAGCAGTTAGAAGGCACCGTCATTGCAGGACCTGTGGCTTTGATGTGCTTAACGAGTTGCCCTCCAAGGATTTTAATATTTATTTTTGGTGCCGACTGAAGCATTTTGTGATGATTTTTTTGTGTTATTTGTAGTATCGCCCACTTTAAAAGCCTGCTCTGGTGTAGGAAACTCCCTCCTAACATAGAAAGTGAGATTTAAAACAAAGCGTCCCCCTCCCAAATCCCAGGGTTTATTAAGATGGTAGCAGAGGCAGTAGGTTTGAGGGTTTTCCTGAGAGATCTGTACAAGTCACAAGTACCAGATTGCTATAATCCCAAAATATCTTTACATTTCCAGGTCTGTCTTCGATTTTCTCTCTGAGGATCCTCTCTTTTGGGAACAACACGTGCAGGCTGCTGCTCAATAAGTGTGTTGTTGTGCATCTCACCTTTCCTGGGAAAGACTCGCCCTTAGAGACGTGTGACTGCTTTACCCTTGATTTGCCTCCTCCGGTTTTGGAAAGAGTAACGGATGTGCAGCTCTGCAGGGGGATCCTGTTCCTGTTAGACAGTGCTGGCTGGATTTGTATCCTTTGCAGAAGAGACTCGCTTCTTGGTGCCAATAGCCTGGAAGAATGACATTGGGTTTCTTTTCAGGGTTAAGCAGAAATTTCTTGGAAGAAATTCAAGCCTTGGTTTTGAGGATGCTTTCGATAAAGGGTTAGGTAGTGAAATGCTGGTTAATGCAGCCAAAAATGCCACAGTAGTGGATCAGCTGCAATTCCTCTTTGTGCTGCTGGAAATCTCTTTCACACTGGAGTAATGGTTTCCAGTAGTTTTAATACATGGATGTGTTTATAAGAGGCTTGAACCTCCTGCTGGTAGCCTTCCCTCTCTTAATTAAACCCGTTAGGAGTTCTCTGCAGATGTGCAGGGAGTCACAGCTTGGGACCCAGAGAGCTGTCCTCTGCGCTCCAAAGAGCAGGAGCTCACAGCTGGCAGACTGTGCCTCAGGGTGCTCGACTTTCATAGAATCATAGAACAACCAGGTTGGAAGAGACCCACTGGATCATTGAGNCTTCAGCCCCTTCACCAGCTTTGACTTATTTGCAAATTTTCTTCTGATATTTATGTACAAAAAAGTAATTAAGTCAGGTTCCTTTTTCCTGCTGATATAACTGATGATAAACATTTCTCTTAGTTCACATATAAGTATGAATTAACTCTTGTGGGATGGCACAGGCTGTGTGTTTGTACAGCATCTGGCACAGAGCACTTCTGATCCCAGCCCAACTTAAGATGCTTCTGTTAGAGTCACAACTCGAAATGTTTTGTTGGGCAGGGATTGCCTTGAACCACAAAGTTAACAGGAATCTACCCTCTTCCCTTCTCCGCAATGTCTGGTTTGTTGAGTGATCCAAGGCCTGGTGTTCTCTTTGACACTATTTAAAGACATGTTTGACTCTTCTGATGGTGCGAATCTGGCGAAGGTCAGCATTGCGCTTTGCCAGGGGAACACACAGGATGAGGACGAGTGTCCGGCCACCACGTCGCTGCTCTCTGCGGTTAAAGTGGCGCAGGATCTCAGCGTGGCCGTGGTCACCACTTCTTCCAGCTATGCCCTCTCTGTGGATCTCGACAGGTACTTCAGGTACGTTTGCAGCAGGACTCTAGAATGGAAGTTGTGAGTATGTCTAACAGGAAAAAGTGCCTGACCTTTGTCCTGTGATAGTTGAGGTGCTGGCAGCCTTTTTCTTTGAGTTCTGCCTCCATGGTGAAGGAGAAATTTAATATTTGCTTCTGTCAGAATCATAGAATAGAATCACAGAATTGTTCAAGTTGGAAAAGACCTCTAAGATTATCCCGTCCTACCATCAGCATCACCCCAACGTGCCTGCTACGTGTTTTTTGAATGTCTCCAGGGATGGGGATTCCACCACCTCCCTGGGCAGCCTGCGCCAGGGCTTCACTGCTCTTTTGGTGAAGAAATTTTTCCAATCTAAAACCCCCCTGGCAAACTTGAGGCTATTTCCTTTCCTCTTATCGCTTGGTGCTTGAGAGAAGAGACCTTTTTATGCTCTGTGATAGAATCATAGAACAACAAGGTTGGAAGAGACCCACCGGATCATCGAGTCCAACCATTCCTATCAAACACTAACCCATGTCCCTGTCATCTCAACAAATAGAAAACCTCTGTGTTGGACTTGATATTTTTCCTAGGAAGATCAGGTTCCTGGAGGAGCTAAACATGAAGGAGGAAAAAAAAAATCCTAAACTGTCTCTAAGTGAGGTGGAAATTAATATTTCTTTCTCTACAGACAGTTCCCTGAGCATCTGTTCTGTAAGAGGGACCCTGAAAGTCTTGTGCTGAAGCCTCCCGAAGGGCTCGATGAGGATGACCTGGCTAGTTCTGACTACAGCATGGAGCTTTTGTCGCTGCCTTTCCGCACAGACAGGTACGTAGCAAGAAAATGCTCTAAAACCAGCTGGGTTGTGCCTCCTGATTGATAAACTACTGATTTTTACAGCTGTGGTGAGTAAAACCAGCTCTTTCTCATCTTTTGAATGTTCAGATGATATTAAGAAATGAGCTAAGACAGCTTTCCACCTGCCACTGAGCAGCTCCAAGCAGTAGTTCCTGGTGAGGGTGTTGACCTTTAGTCTGAACCTGGATTGGTTGGATTTTTGTGTTCCGGGGACTTCACAGTTTGTTGCATTTACTGCATGGGAACTTATTTGTGTGTGTGTAAAACGTTTAAGCTGTGTTGTAACCCTTAGCACGAGAGGTGTTAATACTAACAAAATACGTTAATTATAACTTGATGTAATGGCACTAAATGCCTAATTCTGGAATTAATTTAATGTTCTACTGAAAACACTCAGCTTCATGGACATTTGCAGCTCTTGCAGCTCTGTTATTCAGCTTGACTGCCAAGAGTATTTAAATAGAAATAAACAGTATTTGTTAAGGTTAAAATGCAAGATGCTGGGTTTCTATGTGGAAATGGAGACTTAAAATGAAACATGTCATGGAATCATGGAATGGTTTGGGTTGGAAGGGACCTCACAGCCACAGTGCCACCCCTGCTATGGGCAGGGACACCTCCCACGGGATCAGGGGCTCCAAGCCCCATCCAACCTGGCCTTGGACCCCTCCAGGGATGGGGCAGCCGCCCCTGCTCTGGGCAACCTGGGCCAAGACCTCCCCACCCTCACAGCAAAACATTTCTCCCTAAGATCTCATCTCAATCTCCCCTCTTTCAGCTGAAAAGCATTCCACTCATTCTGTCCCTCCACTCAATTTTAACTGGGGAAACTTTAAAAATCAGTTTATCTGCGTTGTTCTTGGTGTAATACCCGATATTATAGATGAACTCCCTTTTTCACCACAGGTCCTGGAAAGCACATTTATCCTCGCTGTGTGATGTCGTAAGGAGAAGGCAACCAGGTTCTCCAGATTTGATGAATGACTTGAATTTACCTTGGTATCATTTTTTTACCCATCTCGAAGATCACAGTCCTGAAATCTATGAAGAGTCTGAGAAGATGGGGACTTTTGTTCCCCGGGCTGCTACGTGGGCTCCTTCTATCCCAGTACAAAGCAACAGGACAAACCTCAGGGGTGCCAGGCAGCAGTGGAAACAAATCCCTGCAGAAGCACCTCAAGAAGTGGTGAAACTGGAGTGTAAATTGGTCACAGGAGCTACAGCCCTGTTTGCGGTATCGACGAAAGAGAAAGGACTGACCCTGGCTCTCTGGGACTTCGAGTTGCAAGAGGTGACGTGTTACCCCTGCGGCCAGAGCAGCGTTCCTGTGGATTGCGGCGGGGAGGAGCCGCTCTGTCTCCTGCTGACAGGTCAGGGGCTGATTTAACTCTTCCGATATGGGCTTCTGAGGAAAGCTTTTTGTTGCTGTGGTAGCGCTGCTCCTGCCTGGCTGCTGCCTCCTGTTTCCTAATGCATCCTTGCCAAGGGGAAATCCAAACGGAGTCATGGCAGCTTAGTGTTACTGTCTAGGAATCACAGAATCATAGAATCACCAGGCTGGAAGAGACCCACCAGATCATCCAGTCCAACCATTCCCATCAATCACTAACCCATGTCCCTCAGCACCTCGGCCACCCAGCCCTTAAACACCTCCAGGGAAGGTGAATCAATCCCCTCCCTGGGCAGCCTCTGACACTGCCCAATCACCCTTTCTGTGAAGATTTTTTATCTTAAATGTCCAGCCTGACCCTCCCCTGGTGGAGCTTGAGGCCATTCCCTCTCATCCTGTCCCCTGTCCCTTGGGAGAAGAACCCAGCTCCCTCCTCTCCACAACCTCCCCTCAGGTAGTTGGAGAGAGCAATGAGGGCTCCCCTCAGCCTCCTCTTCTCCAGAAGAGGAAGAGGGGTAGGAGATGGAAACGATGTTGTGTATTCAACTTATTTTTCATTATGGTTTGATTCTTACCTTTAGAGCGTGGTCTCTGCTTGGTTCTGTTTGGTTTAACTCAAGAAGAGTTTCTGAATAGACTGATGATCCACGGCAGCGCTGGAGTTGTAGAGTCTGTTTGTCATCTCAACGGGTGGGAGCGATGTTCAGTTCCAATACACACGTTGGAGGTAAAGAAATGGGTTTTGTGTCTTCCAGGTAACAAAAATGCATCTTTAAAGCAGTGAATGCAGTTTAGCAACATTAATGGGGAAGGGTTAGATACAATTGAATATGTGCCCCAGTGACCGAGGGTTAAGAAGTAGTGGTTTTGTTATTAAATAAACAATGAAAATAAATAACGTAGAAATAAATAATGTAGGAAGTTAGGCAGGGAAGGGAAAAGACCAGCACGGCTGAGTCGAGAGCTGCTGGTCAAGGCAGGGCAAGCAGGGACAGAACCTGGGGAGAGGACAGGGACGCTGCCCGGTTGTTTAGGGATGGGGTGAGGAAGGCCAAGGCGCAGCTGGAGCTGAACTTGGCAAGGGAGTGAAGACCAACAAGAGGAGCTTCAACAGGTAAGTCAGTCAGAAGAAGAAGTTAAGGAGAGCGTCTCCCCTCAAGGGATGAAAATAGTGACCTTGTATCAACAGATGAGGAGAAGGCTGAGGTACTTAGCAGCTTTTTTACCTCAGTCTTCGCTGACAACTGCTCCTCTCACCCCTCTTGGGTCAATGGACAACAAGATGAGGACCAGGGGGGTGAAAGCCCCTCTCACTGTAGGGGAGGATCAGGTTCGTGACCACCTGAGGAATCTGAACATATTTAAGTCTATGGGACCTGACAAGATGCATCCCAGAGGCCTTGAGCAGCCTGATCTAGGGGGAGGTGTCCCTGCCTGTGGAAGGGGTGTTGGAACGGGATGATCTTTAAGGTCCCTTCCAACTCAAAACTTTCTGTTATTCTATGATTTGAGAACCTGAATAAACCAAATGAGTAACCTAAAGGAAGAAAAACAGCAATACAGTTAACACACGTTAAAAATAATATATTTTTTAACTATTGCTCAACCCCCCCCTTAATTGAAGCCAAAAGTGGTTCTGCCAATTTCCACAGCAGTTTTTATCTTAAAAAATGTGAACTATTAAAATAAACCCTCAGAAGCAGACTTCTGTTTTTCTCATGCCGTTCTCATAAAGCCCAGAGGAGAGTTTAAGCTGCCAAATGTTGCTTGGTATCCCCTTAACAACAGGTGATAAAGTATTTTCAACGTACCAGGCCGCAAGCCCAGTCCCCTTGTGTCTCTGCAGTTCATCACTGTTCTGCTTCTACTTTTAGATGACAGAGATCCTTGTTTAAAACAGTTATTCCAGCAGCGTTGGGCTCCAGAGCCTCATTCAGTCCCTGTCACCCTGTGTTTCAACCACGTTCAGGGGGAGGGAGATGAGTTGAAGACATCTGGGGAGGTTTTGTTGGGCTTATATGAAGGGTGAGATGGAAAGGGGGAGATGGGGGGGGTCAGGTGACAGCAATTTTCAGTTGCTTCAAGCTGATTGAAAGTCCTGATTGTTGCAGAAGTTATTTTATGTTCCAACTCCTAATCAATTGTTGAATTAACATTTTCTGAGGATGCAGGTCAGGGTTTCTGCAAAGGAGCCTGGCAGGTACCCAACAGGGCACCTCGTTATTTCATCGCACACGTAGGTTAAATTATTCTTTTCTGCGTGGGGACTTTGTCACTGAACAGGGCTACAAAACCAAGCAGCGAGTGCTTAGTGTGTGTAACTAGAACACCTGCTGAGCTGCTGCCTGCGCATTTCTCTAGGCAGGTTTGGAAGATCGTCAGCTGGACACGGTAAACTTCTTTTTAAAAAGCAAAGAAAGCCTCTTGGCTCTTCCTGCCCCCTGCTCAGGACCAGAACAGTCTGCTGAGAGCGTTTCCCAGGCGTATCTGAAAAGTAAGTCAAACACTTCCTACTGCGAGAGGTTTGGATTTCATTGCCTGTTTGTGGCTGTTTTGTAAAAGCAGATTGAGTTGCCTGTGGTGTTGTATGTTTGGTTGGTGCTGTACAGCTTCTGTACTTTGGGAAAATAAGAGAAATGGTGCATGATTTGGGTTTTTTTGTCGTGTTCTGATGTTGGCGTCTGCATCAGGAGTGGTTTGATGTGAAGGCAAAGTGTGTTACATACATTTTTTAGCTCATTTTTGAAGATTTTTTTTTTTTTGGTAGCATATCTGCGTGGCTTTAAGTTTATGTGATCATTCACAGGGTAGAACCCAGATGGTGTGAATTTTTATGTAAATCTTGCAGATTTGGAAGAGCTGAGGCCGGCTCTAAACCTGCTTTGCTCAGCAATCAGAGAAAATCATTCAGAGCCTCAGAGTAAACACTTTTCCGAGCAGCTGCTGAACCTCACATTGAGTTTCCTTTCCAAGCAACTTGAAGAAATTTCTGTGCACACAGCAGGTAAGATTGATCCATTTGAATCAAAGAATCATAGAACAACCAGGTTGGAAGAGACCCACCGGATCATCGAGTCCAACTGTATCATGTGGTAATAGAGTGTGGTGTTGTTTAAATGAGTAAGAACAGCTTCTTTCTTTTAATTAAAAGCCTAAATTTGCCTGTAATTGGTAGAAAAATGTGCTAGTTAAGTGAATGAAAGGCATTATTTGAGGGGAAACGTAAGAAATTAATGTGAATGAAGTGTCTGCGTTAGCCCAAATGGCTGTAATAGGCACTCGAGTCAGACTGGATGCTGCCATGGGATAATTTTGGGATGCAGAGTGGGACTTTCAGGCTGTTGCTAGATACTTGATGATTGAACTGCTTGAGTTTAGCCTTCGTCTGCTTACTCCTTTCTCAGTGCTACCACTTGAAATGTTCTGGCACAAGGATTTTTATGGCTGTGGAATAGGATAGAGTAGTTTGAGAAACTGATACAGCTGAAAAAATAACCCACATAACCTACTGGGTTTTTTTTTTTTGTTTGGAGCGCTTCCCAGTCTGATTTTACTGTGTGGCCATAGAGTCAGACATCCTGGTATGACGTGTGGGTGGCACAGAAGCAAGGAGCAGCACCTGATGGGGCTCGATGTGGCCTCAAGCTCCGCCAGGGGAGGTTCAGGCTGGACATCAGGAAAAGAAAATTCACAGAAAGGGTCACTGGGCACTGGCAGAGGCTGCCCAGGGCAGTGGTGGTGTTACCATCCCTGAAGGGGTTTAAAAGATGAAGTGCTCAGGGATGTGGTTTAGTAGTGGACAGATACAGTTGGACTTGATCTCAAAGGTCTTTCCCAACTAAGCGATTTTATGATTTTATGAACACTGTGTTGTTTGTCTCTGTTTAACTGGTGCCTTGGATGCTCTCCACAGAACCCGATGAGTTCCTGCAGAAGAGTGCAGATATTTTAACCGATTACATCATTAAACTTAGAAAACTCCTGAGAAAATACCCCCGACTACAGATAAACACCGTGGACACGGGGAGTGGGCTTAAGGAAAGCCTGCCTGCCCTAGAGGAGTGCCGCATGTGGGAAAAACTGACCCCAGAGGTAAGAATACATAACTGGTTTTACTGCTCTTATTAAATATCTTTATGGAAGTTATTAATATTGAACTGTTGGGGAAAAAAATCGATATAGGGATTATAACAGTTGTAACACTGAAGGTTAATGAGATCAGTTTGTTCCATTCTTGTCCCCTTGCAGGAAGTCATCGCCGAGGCTATTTTAAGCAACAAAATACCTGAGGCCCAGGCCTTCTTCCGAATGCATCAGCATCCTGCTCAGAGTCTCCAAGAACTCATCCAGACCGGTTTGAACCTGGTCTATGACCGTCTCCTCAAGGACAACACCAAAGAGGCCTCAGACCTTTTGAGAAATATGGTGAGAGGCGCTCAGCAAGCCTGCTGGGTTCTTCAAGCTTCTTTCTGGCTAACAAAAGAAATGAATGCTGAGAGTCGTGGGGAGCCAGGCTCCGGTAACTGGGGGAGGAAAGATCACAAGCTTGTAGAAGTTAATGTGCTTTGGCAGGAAGGGGGGGTACGGTTGGACTCGATGATCCGGTGGGTCTCTTCCAGCCTGGTGATTCTGTGATTCTGTCCATGTGCAGCCGTGGTTTTAAAGTTTGCATACTAGGAGTGTCCAGTTCACACACAGCGAGTATCTTCTTTTTTTTTAGGGCTTTGATGTGAAGGAGGAATTGCGTAAAATCTGTTTCTACACAGCTGATAAACGCGTACGTGATTTATTGGTAAGTGCGGAGAAAACTTTTCTGTCTAGCTTATGGCTCAGGTCTGAAGCCGGGTGTGTATTTATGCTGAATAAATTCTACTGAACCCACCTGCAGAGTGGGAGCAAACAGGTGTTTTCCCTGTATCCTTGCAGCGTAGGTGCTGAAACACCTTGTTGACACATCAGTGTTCTTTGTTATTTGAAATTAAAGTGAATTATGTCTGAAATATCATGTCTTTGTTCTGGCTCAGATCTAGTTCTCACCTGCTTTGCACGCTGTGTGAAGTCCTGGCCCTCGTTAAATTTAATTGTATTGACTTCAGTGCATCCAGTGTTTTTTCCTAAAGCGTAGATGTCAAAGTGGCAATTGGAGGTAATACTTTAATTTGAATTAAAGGTGAAAGTTTTACAAGAAGAAAATTATTTATCTGAAAAAGAGAAGAAAATGATAGACTTTGTGCATCAGGTTGAAAGCTGTTACTCGGAATCCTCACAAGAAATTAAAGATATTCAATCTCTTCCCAGGTAATGTGGGTTATCACTTCTACCTATTAATTAATGACATTAATAGAATTTAAAATATACTGTCTTCTACCTTCCATGCGATTTACTGCACTAACAAATGCACTTTTCTATAATTGCATTAATTTAACACTGGTTTTTGTTGCAGAAATAGGGGTCAGTGTGGGTGCTGATTATTCTCTCACTAATTTGACAATTGCTGTCGTGTTCTTTCCAGACTAAGTCACGATTTGCTATCTTCAGCGTGACAGGGGCCTTCTCTTCATGCCATTAGCACCCTAAAAGAAGGGCTTTTAATTACAAATTGTGGTATTAGCATTTAATCAAATGAAACATGCAGATAGAATTATCTGGGTTTGATATACGATATCTATTGTACAGCAAACTAAATAACCTAGAAAAATGATTTGATGGTTAAATAGTGTCACCACACTTACCGTCTGCGGTGTCATAGATATAAAAAACGAGTTAATTCTTTGTCCGCTGCTCTCACACACACGCTCCAACTTTGAGCTGAAGAAAGTCCTTCTACCACTTGCACAACTCTTGGAAACGGGCCCCTTTCATCATCTTCTGTTTGTGAGATTGTGGAATGTGTTTAAAAGAGTTCTGGACAATCTCCTGATGCAACACTTCATTGCAGTTTCAAGAGCTGGAGGAAAGAAGAAGATGTTTCCAGACAGATGGCTGTCCTGGACTCCTTGTTGAACTGTGATAGACACCGGGCTCACAACCGGAGAGTCCGGGTGATGTTCGACTGGGCTCAGGGCTGGGATGAGCTTACGCAGGAGATGATTCTTCTTCCCAAAAGACCACGCCAAGGCAAGTGTTCTGGTACCGAGGGCTTAAATTGTGAAGTAAAAATCTGTCTTTGATGTTGTGTGTTGCGATTGTGTGGGAGAGTCATGGATAGGACTCAAGCTGTGTGCTACCACAGCAGGTCACTGGCTGTTTGTCACTGAAAATGCGTAAAAGACATGTTGTGACAGGGATCTGTGATTTTTTTGTATGATAAAACTTGGAAACAGCTGAAAGGGAATTGTCTAGCATGTGGCTAGTTAGAAGTGTCATACTCTGCTATGTTCAGTAAAGCTTATTGCACTACAGGGTTATAGGTGGCTTTTAGAACATAAAAGCTCTTACAAGCTGTACCAATTATGCTTAATCTCAGCATCACGTTTGCAGCCGCTCATTAAGAACACATACATGTGGAAATAAACATCACAGCGTTCCCTTCTGTCGTGCTGGCTTCATCAGTTTTCCTTTTTGTATCACAGAGCTCAAGACGTGTAATCCTGTGGCTCTTTGGATGCACTTGACAGCCCAGCACGACTGGCCTAACATTTGTGCGTGGATTGAAGAGTGTGAGCCCAACCAGACGTTGTGTGGAGAAGCTACCTGGCCCCCCCTCACTCCAGACATTATCGACCAGAACACGTTGTGTAGCAGCTATATGAGAAATGACATCTTAAACAAGCTGGCTAGGTATGTGCCCTCTGTGCTTTATGCTTTGTCCAAAATCAGAGTTAATAGGAGCTCATAGAATCATGAGGTTGGAAGAGACCCACCAGATCATCAAGTCCAACCATTCCCATCATTCACTAACCCATGTCCCTCAGCACCTCGGCCACCCGTCCCTTAAACCCCTCCAGGGAAGGTGAATCAACCCCCTCCCTGGGCAGCCTCTCCCACTGCCCAATCACCCTTTCTCTGAAGAATTTTTTCCTGCTGTCCATCCTGACCCTCCCCTGGTGGAGCTTGAGGCCATTCCCTCTCGTCCTGTCCCCTGTCCCTTGGCAGAAGAGCCCAGCTCCCTCCTCTCCACAACCTCCCCTCAGGTAGTTGGAGAGAGCAATGAGGTTTTAAATGGCACAGATCCATTAATAAATTTAATGTTAGTCTTGAGCTTGCGCTTCCTGTTATCTGAAAACAGTGTGAAGCAAGAGTGCAGCAGAAATCCTCTGTCAGCCCTTCGATCTTTCATAACGATTGTATTCCTGGTGGCCATTTTAATGCAAGGCAGGAAATTCTAAACCGCAGCGTTTCACTGCTCTTGCCTCAATCTCTGCAGTGAGCTGGAGTGACCATGATGCTGTTTGAGCTCTACCAAGCGTATTTGGGCGTGAGGGAATGGCCTCAAGCTCCAGCAGGGGAGGGTCAGGCTGGACATTAGGAAAAAAATTTTCACAGAAAGGGTCATTGGGCAGTGTCAGAGGCTGCCCAGGGAGGGGGTTGAGTCACCTTCCCTGGAGGGGTTTAAGGTGTAGGTGGACGAGGTGCTGAGGGACATGGTTTAGTGATTGATGGGAACGGTTTGACTCGATGATCCAGTGGGTCTCTTCCAACCTGGTTGTTCTATGATTCTATGTTGTGTTTACCTGAGCAGTGAAGCAGCCCCCTGGAAGGAAAGGTCTGCTGTGTGAGTTTGGACTGAAGGGACCCTTCAGAGCTTCTCGGAGCGGTCACACTCTCATCAATACATGTGCTTTTTTTCTCTTTTCTGGCAGAAACGGTATCTTTGTCCGTTCTGAGCTGGAAGATTTTGAGCTTCTGCTCCAGAGGCTGTCTTACCTTGGGGGAGTGCTGCAAACCCCTCACCCTGTTCCCAAATACAGCACGGCCACCGGCTTGGACTTCCACGCTCGCTTTGTCCTTCACTGTTTAGAACATAATTTGCAGTATCTGCTCTACACTTACTTGGACTATTACAGGTACGAATGCTTTTCGTCCCTCAAGTCACACGTGTGTTTAAATAGTGAGACACAATTTCATCCACTGGCACTAAGAGTTTTCCTCGGCCCTCGCTGTTCAGGGTGAAAACCTGCTGGAGTCACAGCAGCGTCGGTCGGTGAAAACCATGGGGCAGTGTGGTAGGTTTCATGCTGTGTTTGAGGCTTTCTTCGGGTTATCTTGTCAGATTAATTCATATGTCGGTCATCAAAAGGAAGAATGATTGTTGTAATTGTTAGAACTTCATAACCAATGAGCTTAAATGAGCTGAAACAACTTGTTCTTCAGAACCTCTCACTTGAGCGCAAGCGTGAGCCATTTTTGAGACATTCACAAACAAAGACATTGCTGCTGTCCAGCTAAATTATAATTAGTTGGGATTTGAAGGAGAAAGAAATATCAGGTATTGAAACTCTGCGAAGACCTTCAATGAATGAATACTTCGCAATTAAAATTTCTGAGCTGTAACTCCAGTGTAACTGTAATTATTAAAGAGGATAAAAGAGGACCACAGGAAAGCCAGCAGATCCCTTTCTGGTTTTTTTTTCTATTGTTCTGTTTTCACTGTGCCGCCTCTTTCCTTTTCCCAGTTTAACACCTTCCAGTTGCCCTATTTTGGATAACAAGGAGCTGCATGAAGCGCATCCCTGGTTTGAGTTCCTCGTGCAGTGCCGAGGGGTTGCCAGCAATCCACGAGGTAGGAGGCTGGCCTCGCGCCACAGCTACTCTGGGGCCATTTGGCACTGCTGGGGTTAATTTTCTGCTTCGCTGACAACTTCTATTTTAACCATGGCAAATCATTTAGTTCTGCAGGTCTAAAATGTGGATTATTATTCCTGCTTAAACTGTACACGCAGATTTTAGAGGTTGTAGATACATCAGAGTTAGTTTGTATGTGTTGCCTCCAATTTGACTCTGTTCCTAACAGATGGAACAGAAGGAGAATTCATAAGAAAATACATACACTATAAAAATTAAAGCTTTCTTGTGGTGCATTTTGATTTCTCTGCCCCTTGGGTTTTGTATTTGCCTTTCTTTAGTTATTGTTATTGAAAATCAGTAGAATTTTTGCCCTTATTTCATTTTTTAAAAAACGTTTAGTGTTTGCTACAGTCACATGTTAACAAATGATAAAAGCAAACCCAAGCGAAGCCGATTCAGGGAGTGTGATCAGTATAGGGTGAAGAGGTGAACACAGTGCTAAACTGGGACTCAATCCTAATTAATCTGTGCGGGTCAAACTGTGGCTTGAAATCCAGGAAAGCTTGTTAAAGTTTAGAACTGCTTAACTGTATTTATAAGTGTACTGAGAGAAAGTCACTATTAATGATGGAAAAGTAGAAAATGAGGCTTTTCTCATAGTTGTAGAACAATTATAACACACGATGCAATAATTTAATATTGTTATGGCTTGAAACTGAGTCTCGCTTCTCTTCTTTTAAGATCCAAAGATGATTTTTCAGGCTAGCCTGGCAAATGCTCAGATCCTGATTCCCAGTAACCAAGCCAGCGTGAGCAGCATGCTCCTGGAAGGACGGACGCTGTTGGCACTCGCTACCACCATGTATGCGCCTGGGGGTATCGATCAGGTACTGTGTGCAGCAAATTATTGATCAGCTTTTGGAGATGATCTCGATAGTGTTGAAAACTCAAAGGGGAGCCTGTTTCTGGGCTGTGTTTCTGCCAGGCGTTATTCACCGTCCGTATATTTCTTTTTAAAGGCCAAAAATCTGAGCAGGTGTCAAACCCAGTGGCGTTGTGCTATAGAAATCAAAAAGCACATCATAAACGATTGTGCTTTTATAAGAAAAATGCTTGGGGAACCACAGGTTTGAAAAAATTTATTAACGCAGAGAGCTTTTCAGTTTGTAGCACAGTAACCTAAATCAATGTCTTCATCAATGACCTGGATGAAGGCATCAAGTGCTCCCTGAGCAAGTTTGCAGATGACACTAAGATGGGTGGAAGTGTGGATCTGCTGGAGGGTCGGGAGGCTCCAAAGGGATCTGAACAGGCTGGATCCATGGGCTGAGACCAATGGCAGGAGAGTTAACAAGGCCAAATGGCGGGTCNGCAAGTGCAGAGAAGAGCAATGAAGCTGGGGAAGGGGCTGGAGAACAGGCCTGATGAGGAACGGCTGAGAGAGCTGGGGGTGTTTACCCTGGAGAAGAGGAGGCTGAGGGTTGTAGAGACCTCATTGCTCTCTGCAACTACCTGAGAGGAGGTTGTGGAGAGGAGGGAGCTGGGCTCTTCTCCCAAGGGACAGGGGACAGGACGAGAGGGAACGGCCTCAAGCTCCACCAGGGGAGGGTCAGGCTGGACATTAGGAAAAAAATTCACATTAAGGGTCATTGGGCAGTGTCAGAGGCTGCCCAGGGAGGGTGTTGAGTCACCTTCCCTGGAGGGGTTTAAGGTGTGGGTGGATGAGGTGCTGAGGGACATGGGTTAGAGATTGGTGGGAATGGTTGGACTCGATGATCCGGTGGGTCTCTTCCAACCTGGTTGTTCTATGATTCAATTGTGGATACATCTAATATAACCTAGAGGGATTTTCCAAGAAGAAATGATACTTTCTGGTTTGTCACCACATGTCACATCCATGTGGTGGTGGTTTTGGCACATTGAAAGTTTGCTTTGTTGTTATATTAAGTGCGTTTTCTTCTGCCCAATGAAATAATAGTGCTTCCTCCCAATGCAGGTTCTTCAGAATGAAGACACAGACAATCCTCTAAAGAAAGTTGATCCACAGCTCTTAAAAATGGCATTGACTCCTTACCCCAAACTCAAAGCTGCTCTCTTTCCCCCCTGTTCTCCTCATGGAATTTTGCCTCCGGACATCTCTCTCTACCATCTCATTCAGGTACACAAAGTGCTTCTCGTTGTACTTTTGGACAAAACCACAGGAAACTAAGAGAATCTTGTGCTCAGCCAGAGCCAGGAGGGTGGGGACGGTGTGTTGGAGTCATTAATTTGGAGCTGAAGTTTATAGCTTCCCTTGGAGCAGTTGTTTACGGTGGTTCCTAAACATAGTGAGTCTGGCTTCCCCCATCGCCCTGGTATGTGAAGGCGCCTGCAGTGCAGAACATCAGCAACCCTGCAGCGTCAGAGAAGTGACAGTTTCTTTGGTGTTGCCACAATTAGAATGGTTTTAATTGAGATTAGTACCCATATAGAGTTAAAGGGTGTGTCTTATGGGATGTCACGGCGCATTTCTGGGCCTTTTCCTTCATATCCGTGGTACAAGATAGATGCAGATTTGGAGGAAATGCTCGGAATTATTCATTGTAAAGGACAGTGTTAACTTTGCTAAGATCACAGTTCAGCAAAACACTTCAGCATGTTCCTTCCCTGTCGCCTTAGACCAGAGTCTAAGCCTCCCTTGCACTTGTTTGCATTCTGATCCTGTGGAGCAGATAGATGCACACATTGACAAGAAAACAGAGAGGAGATCCAGCCCTGCTGGGTGGCAGCACAGGCGACTCCTCGTTGTCTGCTCCCTACAATATTCTGTGCTCTGGTCTCGTGTGCAAATCACAAGCTGTCTCAGCGTATTTTGTTTCTTGTCTTTCAGTCATTAGTGCCCTTCGATCCCACTAAATTATTTGGCTGGCAGTCAACAAACACTCTTGCTGCATCAGGTACACTACTTGAAAGTTTTATATGCTTTTTATAGCCTGAGCACCTAGGGTAAAATACCATCCAGAAGGAGCATTTGGCATTTAAACTGGTTCAAATGGCCATTTTACAAAAAAAACCCCATCGTAATTTAATAAAATCTGGTTTGAAATGAAATGCTAGGGTTGCCCTTTTCCATTAAGCTCTTCACAGAAGTTTTTCTAAATGTATTTTGAGAGAGAAGAGCCATATTTTATTTTTAAAGCAAGTCAAAGGCCTAAGAAGTTATCTAGAGTTTGGATTTGACAACGAGAATTGGAGTTTTGGTGGAGTTTGGCTGTGCTGAGCTTTGAATTGGAACAAGAGGAGAGGTATTGGATTGTCATCTCGTGTTTTGTAGCTGAGAGCCATTTTCTATGTTTAATTCAACTGTTTTTCAGGTCTTAACAATGGTTATGTTCTTTGTAGATGTGTCGAGTGACTTTCCTCATTTTTCATCCCCTGAACTGGTGAACAAATACGCCATAATGGAGCGGCTGGATTTTCTGTACTACCTGCACCACGGGCGTCCATCGTTCGCTTTTGGAACGTTCTTGGTCCAGCAGTTAGTAAAGAGCAAATCGCCTAAACAGCTGTAAGTCTCAAAAATCATAGAATCACAGAATCACCAGGTTGGAAAAGACCCAGTGGATCATCGAGTCCAAGCATTCCTATCAAACCAAAGATGCCCCAGTTCTTTAACGTTTCCCAAAGAGGACACTTATTTAGTTAAGTTGATAAGACAAATATCATACTGAGGACTGAAGGAGTTCAGTTTTCTTGCTGAGGCTTCACATTTGTGTTGAAAAGGATACAGACAAAATACACGTCTGGCTTTAATATATTCAATTTATAGAATTATGGAATGATTTGGGTTGGAAAGGACCTCACAGCCCATCCAGCCCCTCCTCTGCCATGGGCAGGGACACCTCCCACTAGATCAGGCTGCCCAAGCAGCCACCCCTGCTCTGGGCAACCTGGGCCAGGACCTCCCCACCCTCAGCATGAAGAATTTCTTCCTAATATCTAATCTAAATCTTCCCTCTTCCAATTTAAAGCCATTGCCCCATGTCCCATCACTCCACACCCTTGTAAAAAGTCCCTCCCCAGCTTTCCTGGAGCCCCTTTCAGCACTGGAAGCTGCTCTGAGGTCTCCCTGCAGCCTCCTCTTCTCCAGCCTGAACAACCCCAACTCTCTCAGCCTGGCCTCATAGCAAAGATTTTCAAGCCCTTGATCATCTTCGTGGCCGTCGCTGTTTCTAGAACGTCTTGTTGTGTATTAGTCACTATTNCCTCCCCAGCTTTCCTGGAGCCCCTTTCAGCACTGGAAGCTGCTCTAAGGTCTCCCCCCAGCCTTCTCTTCTCCAGACTGAACAACCCCAACTGTCTCAGCCTGTCCTCATAGCAAGGATTCTCCAGCCCTTGATCATCTTCGTGACCATCACTCTTTCTTTCTAGAACGTCATGTTGTGTATTAGTCACTATGTGTTTCTTTTCATCACTTCTATACAGCTCAGTTTCTATGATTCTAAATAAGATCTGGGCAAAAAGGAAGATGCTTCTTAATGTAAACTGAATTACCGAATAGTTTGAGAGACAGCCAAGTGTGCGTGACTTTTTCACTTGCTCTTCTGGAAGCATCTTGGATAACAGAGGAACCAGGCACTGTAGAAACGCTCAGGATACCTGTTCTGCTCACTGTGATCCTCTGATGAGTTTCAAGTTCTTGGAGCTGCAGTGCTTGGGTTGTAAACTCCACAGTGGGACCATTTGCACTAGAACTGCTGGCAGGCATTTTTATTCATTGTAACATCGAATGCATTTGCTTTAGTTTTTGTTAAAGCTTATGAAATCACAGACTCCGCTCTTATCATGTGCAAGCCTTTATTCTGACACCTACATTTCTTTACAGACATGAAACTTTGAGTCTGTGAATGTCTTTCCTGCTAATAAAATCTCTGAGTTTGGTAAAGCTTGTAGGTACGTGGAGGATATTTGTGTTTGAGAAGTTGTTGGAGT
>WAAB01024633.1:259468-298075 GCA_013389865.1 Piaya cayana | reverse complement strand
CTGGAGCTGCTCAGGGTTGTTGTGCCCCAAGTGCAGGACCCGGCACTTGGCCTTGTTAACCCTCATCCCGCTGGTCTCAGCCCATGGATCCAACCTGTTCACATCCCTTTGGAGCCTCTCGACCCTCCAGCAGATCCAGCTTCCACACAGCTTAGTGTCATCTACAAACTTGCTAAGGGAGCACTCGATGCCTCCATCCAGGTCATTGATGAAGACATTGAACAGGGCTGGACCCAACACTGAGCCCTGGGGAACCCCACTTGTCACTGGTCTCCAGCTGGATTTAACTCCATTTCCCACCACTCTCTGGGCCCTCCAGCCAACCAGTTTCCCACCCAGGACAGTGTGCGCCTGAAGTGAAGGCAGTGGCAGTGCTGGTGTTGCTGTTCGCAAGCAGTGGGTGTCAGGCCATACTTTAACATCTGGTGCCAATAGCCGTTTATGTCAGCTGAAGCTCTTGAAATCCCCTGCAGGACGTCCAGTGACTCTCGAAGACAGTGGTCGTTGGTAATGCAGTTCTGTAAGCTCCATGGTATCAGACGGAGCACGTCGTACCTCAGGGAATGCGCGAGGAGCAACGACTGGCTGCAGTTCCTCACCCAAGCCCAGCTGCACTGCTACCAGCCGCATGAGGTGAGCAGAAGGGAAGGGAAAATAGATTTTTGTTAAACAAGAGAATATCACATTGTGGGGAGAACGTAAAATTGAAGCCATATCAGTGCCCAAGAATTGTCTCAGGATGCTCAATATCCTCTGATTATGATACTCCTACTGTTTGTAAGTTTAATTTAAAATCATTTAGTTAGCATGGGTTTTCCTATTGGAGGATGACCCTATGATCAGTGTTAGTTTTAATAAAGCCGCTTACCTTTCCTTTCAAAACTTGCATCCATCTTTGTGTAAAGACGCTTGGGCTTTTGAGAAGCCAAATCTTCCACTTTTTGTTTTGAATGTAATTTAAAAATGAATAAAGTGTTACCAGTATATAAAAATTGGGAGCAGTTTGGGAAAAGTAATGTGAGGAGGGTAACTGGAAAATTCCAGGTAAGATGTTACTTAGCAGACCTGGATTTTAACTTGGATCTCCTTGTTGTCTTGAAAAGAGAAATAGGTGATTACAGAACAGCAGCTAATTAGGCCCTTTTCCTGATGTGCCAAGGGAGAGCTGTGACCAAAGTGTCTCTAGGAGGCATTTTAGCTGCATGTGAAACGATGAACTTCAATATTTTATTGGAATAATTAACACCTACAGAACACTTCTTCCACCCTAGATCTCCAAAAATGTACTAAAAGTTTGGATTTGAGGAATATTTTACTTGCTTTTTCTGCATGTGCAATGTTTTGGTCCTTCTGCCTCCCTGGTTCTGTTTGGATCTCAGGCTGTGTAGGTGCATTTGGTTCTGTTTTCCCAGGTCATTCCTATCCTTCAAGAATTCACTCCTGTTTTACAAGATCACTTGATGTTGGCACTGGAGAAGTTACCACTTGTGTGTCCTGGCGCGGGGAGTCCTGCAGACGGCCCTGCTGAGGGCCCGGAGAGCAAAACCACAGACGGACTCTTCCAAATCCTCCTTCAGTGTCAGGCGAAGGGCAGCCCTTCGCAATTCCTTCTGACTGAAGGACTGAGAGAGCACGCGCCCATTCTGAGTGTTCTAGCTGCTTGTTTCCCCGTGAGTATGAAAGGGGGCGTGTACTTTTTAGAGGAGAAAGTACTGAAAAAGTGCACGGTTATCATAGAATCATAGAATAACCAGGTTGGAAGAGACCCACTGGATCATCGAGTCCAACCATTCCCATCAATCACTAACCCATGTCCCTCAGCACCTTGGCCACCTGTCCCTTAAACCCCTCCAGGGAAGGTGACTCAACCCCCTCCCTGGGCAGCCTCTGACACTGCCCAATCACCCCTTCTGGGAAGAATTTTTTTCCTTATGTTGAGCCTGACCCTCCCCTGGTGGAGCTTGGGGCCATTCGCTCTCATCCTGTCCCCTGCCCCTTGGGAGAAGAGCCCAGCTCCCTCCTCTCCACAACCTCCTCTCAGGCAGTTGGAGAGAGCAATGAGGTCTCCCCTCAGCCTCCTCTTCTCCACGATAAACACCCCCAGCTCTCTGTCGCTCCTTGTATGACTTGTTCTCCAGCCCCTTCACCAACTTTCTTTATAACTACTTAAAATGAAACAGCATCCTCATATTTTACAGGTCTGGAATACTCATCACACTCATACTTTATGTTAAAGGCTGGGTGCGTAGGTTGCGTTCATCGAGTTATTTTCTCTTGTTTTGTAGTAATTATGACTAGAACAACACGTTTCTCCAAGTGGCATGTAGACCGAGGTGGTGGTTGTCTCTGGTGATTATAAAACCATCATTTTCATTATTTGCCAGGATGCAAACATCATTCACTGCCTCTGTGTCTGGATCCTTACTTCTGTGGATGATGCCACCAGAGCCGAAGCAACCAACCACGTTCACGGCGCAGCAGAAAGTCACGAGTGGGACGTCCACGACCTGTCAGTCATCTGGAAGATCTTCTTAAGAAAGGAAAAAAGTAAAACTCTTCTAAATGGCTTTCAGCTCTTCTTAAAGGTAAGGAGATGTCTTTTTAGTTGTGTGCTTGAACTCATTCTGAAGAGCAGGTGGCTTAGAGATCCCCCCTTGTCTTGCTGTTTGTCACCATGGGTGTGATACACTGAAAATCCCAGTTGAGTAAGAAAATCTTTGACTGGAAGTTCTTTGAAGTATTGCAGATTCACAGATTGTGCTTCAGCCTCGCATGCAATATTGATAAATGAGAATTTTATTGTTCTGGCACTGAGAAAAGCAAACTCTACAGTTACTGAGGTAGTTCTGTAAACAATTCTGAATTATTCTTGTGTCTTACAGGATTCGCCTTTACTGTTCATACTGGAGATGTATGAGCTATGTATGAGCTCTAAAAAATATAACGAAGCTAAAACCAAACTGGAGAAGTTTCAGGAAAGCCTCACAGAAGTAAGCAAACTAATTCTCTCAGTATCTTTGCTTGGGTCTTCCTGTACTAGAATGTGATCAGCATCTGATGTCATATGTGAGAAAAGGGGTGTTTAGGATGACCTAGGAGTTTATTTGGGAAGCAGTAGCCTTCACTGGATCCTTTTTGTTGTTGGCAGCTGATAGAAAAATGGGTTTTGACAATTCAAAATCTGCAGTGTGTTTTTCTAAGCCCTCTCACACTTAAAAATCTTTATCCACACAGCTGAAAACCGCAGAGGAACCAACAGCATCAGAGTTACCCGTGCAGTGGCTGGAATCCCAAGCATTATTTCTGCTGGAGTTGATGATGCAGCAGTGTAGGACGGAGTACGAATTAGGAAAGCTCTTACAGCTCTTTGCTGCTGCAGATAATCTTCTGCTCGATGGTAGATATTGCTGCTGTAGTCTAGTGACCACATCCAATGTGTCTGGAGGGACTGAAATTGTTTACTTTTAAATGTATTCATACTGTTGTATTTTTGTATAAGCATTTCTGTAGGGACATGGGTTAGAGACTGGGGAGAACGGTTGGATTCGATGATCCGGTGGGTCTCTTCCAACCTGGTGATTCTATGATTCTATAGCCAGACCTGGTCCTTATGGTGAATCACGGTGCAAACGGAACTGCGTGTGTGCCTGGGAGAATGACTGCGTGCAAGTCTTGATGAGGGGCGCACAGATTATCTGCAAAAGTATTTTAGTTCTGGATTGAGACCTTATTTTTGGTCCCATCTCAAAGCTGTGCTGCTGCTCTGGCAGAGTTTCATGCTGAGATAAGCAGAATTGCCTTTGTTTTAGCTCCTGCTGCCTTTAATTGTTTGCACTCTTGTAACAGGCCCCTACGTGAAGAAACTCTGTGCTCTCAGTGAGACCCTACAGGATTCCTCCATATCAATTAATCGCTCCGTCCTAACTAGTTACGATATGGAGACGTTTCGGGATGAGTGCAGATCGATTCTGGAGCAGCTGCAGGAGAAAGGAATGTTCTCTCGGGCTCGGGAGGTCGCAGCGCTGGCTGAACTACCCATGGACAACGTAGTTATCCAAGAGGTACCGTGTAGTTAACTGAGGGTATCCACCTCCTCCTCCTCCTGCCACTCACAGCATTGAGAACATTGCTTCTCAGCCCTTCCTGAAACACAAACGTTCCTTCAAATCACTTGTTATTTTAGATGTACCTGCCCCAAACATGTCCACTATCATTGTGGAGCTGAGGAGCTTTCCTTACTCTCTGGCTGGTTTTACTTGCTATATGGTCTCTTTTGTATGGTGAGAGAAATAGATGGATTTGTTGCATACTGGGATACAATCTAAATTCAGTTTTTCGTTATTCTCGCCACCCACTGTTATATTTTTCTTTCTTGGAAAGGCAGCTGTGTAAAACCTCTGTGAATTCTGCAGGTTCTACGAGATCTCCGTCGGCTGAGAGACATCGGACAGTGGCATCAAGACCAGACAAGGGCTGAATTCTGGAAAAAGTGTAATGACAACTTTGTGAAAAACTCCATCTCCAGCAAAGCTGCAGCTGATTTTTTTTTAAATCAGGCAAACGCAGTATTTGAATCTTTAGCTCACGAGAAGATCAGCAGCATCACAGAGAGGCATTTGTTGCTTACCCTGGCCGGCCACTGGCTCGCCAAGGATGACTCGGTGGCACTGCAGGAATTAGAAGAAATAGAGAAGCAGATCTGGATGTGTCGCGTTGCTCAGCGAACGCTCTCCACAGATGGAGGGGGCAGCAAGCTGAGCTTTCCCTCCCACGTTGCAGCCAACAGGGATCTCACCTTTGATAACTTAGCTAAGGAGTTCTCTTTTTCCAAGCTACCTGCTCTAAACACACCAAAGTTCTTAAAACTGGAAGGTCTTGCACTGAAGGAGTCTCAGCAGACCTTGACTGATGAGGAGGAGGAATCGCTCAAGAGTCTGATCGGCTGCCTCCTTGACGAGGGAAGCGTGCACGAAGCCAGCCGCGTTTGCCAGTATTTCCACTTGTATCACCGAGATGTTTCGCTGGTGCTGCACTGCCGAGCTCTGGCGTCGGGGGAGACCAGCCTAGAAGGGCTGTGTGCGGATATTCAGACTCTCCTTGGAGCAAAGGAGAAGGCCTCTGAAGGCAGCGCCTCGCAGCCGAGCAGAGCCCCAAGCGGTGAGTGACGCTGACGGGGTGGCCCCATTGCTGGGGTTCTGCTCGTTCTTCCCTTTTTTGTTAGTCTTAATTTCAGGAAATCAGGGTCTTCATGGCAGCGGGTCAGCTCTCTGGTTCATAAATCCCCTGCTGAAAGGAATTTGAGGCCTTGTGATGTACGTTGCTTGTCTGTGCTTTAGGCAGGGAGGTTCTGTTTGCAGTGTCTGTGGTCTCTGAGCCGCTTGTTTTTTATAGTTCACAACTATTCCAGAGCTTCATCTGTGTTCCTGCTTTGGAAGTACACACTCTAGTAAATCTTGAGTGGTTTTGGAGCCAAACATGTAAATGCTTTTCTTAATACATTTCTCTGAATTCCTTGTACTTTATAGAGGCTCTAGTGTTTCTTATTAATTGCAAGGCTAAGACTGATAAGGTTTCTATAAAAGGCCTCTGTACATATTTACAGAGCCTGAATGGGAAAGCTGTCAGCTGGCACATTGCTGTCTAATCCTAGTGTGTAGAGAGCTTGATAGAAAGAGAATAGAAGAAACCTGAGCTGTCGTGAAGACTACTGACCCCTTAGGAGGAGGTGGTGCTTACATCGGTTTGAGGCCATTAGTACCTTCTATAGATTATTAGGAGGATTAAGATTGATTGGGCAAATTATCCTAGATAGGTTTTGATGAGTCCTGTCTGGAGGGTAGTGAAGGTTTTGGTTGCAATTAGTTGTAGGTTGGCAAGACATTCAGGTCCTATTTTTTTGTATCATGATGGGTCAATGAGGTGGGAGGAGATTTTTTTGTCTGCTGTATATTTAGTGGTTTAGTGTTTGGTGGGAGTGGTTGGACTCGATGATCCGATGAGTCTCTTCCAACCCGGTGATTCTGTGTGATATTAAATTTGTGGAGGTTAGATGGCGTATTAGTGGGTTGAAGTAGCCTAGTGAGGAGGAGAAGTTTGAGTATGTGGCTCTTGAAGGAGATTGCGCTGTTATCCTGGGGGTGGCTTGGTTCATCGATCGGATCTACTGGGTCTGGGTACTCTTAGTACATTGAGAGGTTGCTCTTGGTCAAGAGGTAGGGTCTTGCTTTTGGAGGGTTCGTTTTCCTCCAAGGTCGCCCCAACCAAAAATTACCGACCAGCATTTGGTTCTGGTGGGCCTTGATAGGTTTAAGTCACATGAGTAGTGGTCGTTGATTTTTAAGTTCCACAGGGTCTTCTCGTCTTATGGTATTATTCCTGCTTTTGCACAGGAAGATCAATTTCACTGATTGTTCACAAGAGACAGTTAAGACCTCGTTTAGTCATTCATACAAGTCATAGAATCATAGAATCACCAGGTTGGAAGAGACCCATTGGATCATCGAGTCCAACCATTCCTATCAAACACACAATTTATGAGACAATTGATTGCGCTACCTTCGCACGGTTAGGATACCGCGGCCGTTAAACGTTGTGTCACTGGG
Source organism: Piaya cayana (assembly GCA_013389865.1). NCBI lineage: Eukaryota > Metazoa > Chordata > Aves > Cuculiformes > Coccyzidae > Piaya > Piaya cayana. The sequence goes on along the minus strand of WAAB01024633.1, from coordinate 291,473 downwards.
CAGGCATCATCTTTAATACTTGGTTGGCTAAAGTCCATGGTTTTGGTAAACAGTCGGGCCTTGGGTTTGCCTAATTTGTGAATTTTAATTTGAGATATTATTGTGGATATTCAAGCTCATGAATATCTTTTGTATCCTAAAACTTAAGACAAATAATATATAAAGCCATAGGTATCAAGAGTTTGGTTTTCAAAGATGGAAAGAATTGCGTATTGGCTACAGATTACTGGAGTCCTGCTCCGAGCATGAGTCTTGGTGGTGTTTTCTTGTCTGTACAGGGGACAGGACGAGAGGGAATGGCCTCCAGCTCCACCAGGGGAGGGTCAGGCTGGACATTAGGAAAAAAAATTTCACAGAAAGGGTGATTGGGCAGTGTCAGAGGCTGCCCAGGGAGTGGGTTGATTCCCCTTCCCTGGAGGGGTTTAAGGTGTGGGTGGACAAGATGCTGAGGGACATGGGTTAGTGATTGATGGGAATGGTTGGACTCAATGATCTGGTGGGTCTCTTCCAACCTGGTGATTCTGTGATTCTGTATTTTTGTTCCCAGCCTCAAGCCTGGAAGACTGGACACACCTTGTGGCTCCATCTCCCGATGATGAGGTCGTGACCAGTCTCAAGGCCCTCATAGATGAATGTGTCCATGGACGGAACTACTGCAGACAGGTTCTCTGTTTGTATGAACTGGCTCAGGTAGGTGCCTAGTGATGGTGTTGAAGAGTTTCATATCAAGCTGTGCCGTGGGTGTTTGTGGAGAGAAGGATGGTGAGTGGTGAAGGGCACCAGGTGCCTGAAACAAGAGAACAGGCCTTACGAGGAGTGGCTGAGAGAGCTGGGGGTGTTTCTCCTGGAGAAGAGGAGGCTGAGGGGAGACCTCATTGCTCTCTGCAACTACCTGAGAGGAGGTTGTGGAGAGGAGGGAGCTGGGCTCTTCTGCCAAGGGACAGGGGACAGGACGAGAGGGAATGGCCTCAAGCTCCACCAGGGGAGGGTCAGGCTGGACCTTAGGAAAAAATTCTTCAGAGAAAGGGTGATTGGGCAGTGTCAGAGGCTGCCCAGGAAGGGGGTTGATTCACCTTCCCTGGAGGGGTTTAAGGCACAGGTGGACGAGGTGCTGAGGGACATGGGTTAGTGATTGGTGCCATCACCAGACCTTTGCATGGGGAAATGGCTGGGTGCTTCCTAGGTGTGAAGCATTGAGAAGAACTCAACTCCCAGGCTACCCAGGCTCCTCTGCCTCCCTTAACCCAGATTTCATCCTGGGTCTCTTTGATGTGCCTTTTTTATAATCTTTGAAGCACACGTTATTCATCAAGAGCTGTGCTTCAGGCCCTTGTTGTAGGCCTTTGTAGGCCTTCCTAACCAACCCAGGGAAGACAGGTAGCAGCTGCCATAGAAGTTTTAGCTTAGAGGAGGTTTGCAGGCCTTCTCCAGGCTCAACAACCCCAACTCTCCCAGCCTGTCCTCATATATTTGGATCAGGAAAGCCTCTCTGACCATGGCAACAGCTCTGTGAGTGTTCAAATACAAAGTCCTTACATGCCATCTCGATCTAGAGAACATTCATGCTGAAGATGTCCAGGTGAAGCCACTGTTAACTGATACAAGGACAGATTACGTCTGTGGTTTTGATTCTGAGTTTTCTCTGCTCCTCCAGCACCCACCTTTTGCACCACCTTGTCGTTAAAACAATGTACGCAGGTCAGTGCGTGTTCCTGACTTTTTCCTGTGTAGAATCTTCTAAGTGGAGGTGTCTCTCTGTCTCTCTTAGGAACTGAACTGCTCCTACAGCGAAATGTCAGCCCACGACCCCGAAAAAGTGCTTCGAGCCATTCTGTCGTCCCGGCAGCCAGCGAGGTGCAGGACCGCTCAGGTCTTCATCACCACGCAGGGGCTGCCGCCGGAAACCGTGGCCGAGCTGGTGGCCGAAGAAATTATGCAGGAATTACTGGCATCTTCTGAAGGGAAAGGTAGTAAAGAGGCTCCAGCTGGTATTTTAGCACTTTTGATCTATAAGCGCGATATTTGTGGACCAGGAAAACCGTCTTGCTCTCGAGATATTCGAGTGCTATTTATTGCCAGTAACTTCGGGGCAGCTCTTGTAAAATGTCTGTAAACCATGTGTTTGGTTTTATACAGACGTCTGGCTTGGCTTATTTCCGTGACCAGAGCTGCAGTGTTGAGGGTTTTATTCTTTTTATGGATATAAATTTCATGTTTTTTAAGAAAGGGGTGGGTTGGGTTTTAATTGTGATCTTTGCGGCCCCGCATTGTCTGACTTGGAAAAACTCGTGTTGGTTTCTTCGGGAAAAGGTTTCCTTTTTTTGTGGAATCTGGGGGGCTTTTCTATTTGAGTAACTTTTACGTTGCCACTACATGAACAACAGAGTTCCATGAGGAACAATGAGCCATTGGATGGAGATGGGAACAACCTGCCTGGAGTAGTTTTATTATTTGAGGGGGTTTAGGCTGAACATTAGGAAAATTTTTTTCATNATGGGAATGGTTGGACTCGATGATCCGGTGGGTCTCTTCCAACCTGGTGATTCTCTGAGATTCCTGACCCAGCCGTGCTCTCCTCTGCTCCTGCTGCTTTCCGCCCTGCTCCCCCTCACTGTTGCTGCTCCCCTTGTCCTCATTAGCTCTGATGATTTGGTGCGTCTGCTTTGGAGGAGCCAGCTGGCTAACCCAGCAGAAAACAAACCCAGAGAAGAGGAGTTCTCAGTCGAGTTTATGAGTTGAAGTGGCTGATGGAGGAGTGTTGATCAGAGCTGCTGTGAGGGCTGGGTTGGAGTCATGCTGTGTAAGGAAGGGGAGCTGCAGCCTACGGGGTTTGGGAAACCGTGCGGTAGCAGTAGAGTTGTTCATTCGGCTGGCAAAGAAGCCATATCTGGTTCTTAAATTTAAGCAGTAAGATCAGAAATCTCTAGAAGTGCAGTTCCCAGTGCTAGGCCGGGCTGGATGAAGTTATATTAGCAGGGCTGGTTTGTTTTGTTTTTCTGTTACCGCAGCTAATCTCTCCTGAACAACAGTTCTTCAGAGTACATAACTCTCTCTCTGTCTGGACGTAGGACAGAAACACGTTTGGAACCCTGCAGCGGAGGGCGAGGCATTCCTGCAGCTGGCGAAGCTCTGCCAGGACCATACGCTGGTTGGCATGAAGTTACTGGATAAAATTTCCTCCGTACCCCGTGGGGAACTGTCGTGCAGTAAGTAAATGGGAACTGATACTCGATGGAAGCAGGGCGGCACGGGGCACAGCAGGACTTGGTTTAAAATGTTTGGGCTGGACATTAGGAAAAAAAATTTCACAGAAAGGGTGATTGGGCAGTGTCAGAGGCTGCCCAGGGAGGGGGTTGAATCACCTTCCCTGGAGGGGTTTAAGGGACGGGTGGATGAGGTGCTGAGGGACATGGGTTAGTGACTGATGGGAACGGTTGGACTCGATGATCTGGTGGGTCTCTTCCAACCTGGTGATTCTGTGATTCTGTGATAAAGCACAGCAGTGGCAAAGCAAAACCTTCCAATTATTTATTCAGACTCTTTCAAAACCAATTCCTTATGGGCAGCTCCTTTCTGAGGAGCACAGGAGCAGACAAGATTGCGGTGCAGGCTGCCTGGGAGTGTTAGCACAGGCAGAACTTCCAAAGTTCTTTTATCAGAGCGGTGAGGAAGGAGCATCTTCTAGCAGGCTTTCTGCAGCAGTGAACGCACGGGTCACATGTGTGTCAAAATGGTTCTGTTAGAATCCAGCACTGGGAATTTGGAAACCCTTCGTGAGAAAAGAAGTTATTAAATCACCCTGTTTGTCCAATCTTTGTCCCTAACACATTCACCCTGGTGTCCAATCTTAGTTTGCCCTTTATTTTATCTGGTTAAGTAACATAGGGGTGTGGGGGCGTGTGTTTTTTCTTCTGTGGACAACTAAAACTGGGGAAAAGACTGTGGAAACGGTGTTGGGAATTACCAGATCGTGCTGGAGGACTCCTGCTTGCCTTGACTCGAGTCTCTGCCAGAGCAGTTTTACAGGGGAAGGTGTAGCTGCTTCGGTTTGAAATCTATTATACTGGGTTATGACATTAACTGTCAAAAATAAACTTCCCAAAATCTGCGTTTTTAAGCACATTGTGACCAGCTCGTGCAGCACCGAGTGCTTTGAATGCGCCAAGAGCGAGGTCTGGGGCTTGTTGTGCCACCTCTGCCTTCCACGGAAAATGGAATATGCTGAGGTTCTGTTCTAACTGTTAGCGTATGGAATTCATGGATGATTTTTCAGACCCAGATGCAAAAGAGCTGCCTGGTGACAGCGGGTGCTCAGCTATTTACACGCTTGCCAGCTGACTTTGGGGGAGGCTGGAAGTTCTTTGTGTGGAATAAAATAACGTTTCAGCAGCTGATCCGACCCCTCAGCTTTGCTGCAGACTGAGGGGCCGGGTTGAATGTTTTCTGTGACAGAAACTCACTTCTTAAATAATATAGGGTAGAACCAGAGCCAGCTCCACTTTCTAAGCCAGCTTGGAATGAGGATGGTTTCCTCTGCAGAGATGGGATCACCCTTGGAGAGAGGCAGAATAACTGACTTGCACAGCTTGTTAGCCGCAGTCCCCGAGTTCTTCTCTTCTTCAGTTACAGAACTGCTGATCGTGGCCCATAACTGCTTCAGTCTGACGTGCCACATGGAAGGGATCACTAGAGTCCTTCAAGCAGCGCGGCTCTTCACCGATGAATATTTAGCACCTAACGAAGAGTTCGGGCTCGTGGTATGTGTCTTTGATGCCGTAAGTGTTCATCCAGTTGCTGTGTGAAGGTTTCCGCGTGCGTGTTGGGAAATAACTGTGAGCAGCGTGGGGAGGAGGTGGGTGATGGAGCAGAGAGCGGTTCCTCCTTTCTCGTTGACCGACCTCGTCCGGCCTGTCCCTAGAAGCTAAAAGCGGGCGCTTGATCTGGCCCCTGAGTGCTCAGAGAGAAGGGGTTGCTGCTGCTTCTACTCGCACTGCTCTTCCCACAGGTTCGTCTTCTCACTGGGATTGGCAGATACAACGAAATGACCTACGTGTTCGAGCTGCTGCATCAGAAACACTACTTCGAGGTGCTCATGAGGAAGAAATTGGACCCGGTAGGTGGAGGGGATAAAGGGGAGAATTCGTCCAGAGGGTGGCTACACCAGAAACTGATGTTTATGCAACAACATGGAATGGTCTGAGGATTTTAATTGCTGGAGTGCAGGAAGCATTATCCAAGTTCGACTCTAATGAATTAATTCTGGAGTTTATTCTGTGTTTCCTTTATCTAATTCATTCAGTGCTGCAACTTCAGGCTTGGGAACATCACTCATCACTTAGTGTTCGTGTCCTGCCTCAGTTTTACTTCCACCTGATGTTTCCTGGGTTTTTAAAAATCAGAAGTATTTATGGCTTTCTTGGAACATTCCTAAAGTCGTAAAGAAGTGTCAGATTTGACATTTTTCTGTAAATAAGCACATGCAGAAGTGCTGGATTTTTGTACCTGACGTAGTGTAATTAAACCCAAATATAAAATTGGCTTTATGTTTTAAAATAGTATGGAGAAACCTTAAAAAGTGCAGCGATCGCTGTTTGGAAAGCTCTACCAGACAGACTTGCTTGTGGGAACTGAGATGTGAATTAAAAAATGCTCTTTAATCCTCACCCTGCCGTTCCTTCTGAGCAGAGCGGGACGCTGAAGGCGGCTCTGCTGGATTACATCAAGCGCTGTCGCCCCGGGGACAGTGAAAAGCACAACATGATAGCCCTGTGCTTCAGCATGTGTCGGGAAATTGGGGAGAACCACGAGGCTGCTGCTCGCACGCAGCTCAAACTCATCGAATCTCAGCCCTGGGGTGAGTGGAAGCGGCGCTGCCGTGCTGGGATGTTCATGTGGTGCCAACGCAGGGGGCAGGCGTGAGGACACGTGTGTCTCCTTCTTGCTTCAGGAGACGTGCTGGGTTTACAGAAAGTGCTGGGGATGTGTTTGTGCTGATGATAAAGGTGTAAAGGCTGCACCTCGTGAGGTCTGTGCGGCGGGGAGAAGGCTGAGGGGCACTTAGAGCTCTGGCTCGGGAGTGGTGGGGCTGTCACCGCAACCAAACCAGCTGCTGTGCCAAGTGCCTTTCTGAGCTTGTCTGGTGACAGTCAGTGCTTGTCCTGCTACCGGTGTGGGATGTGGATTTCTCTTCTGTTCTGAGCTTTGGCTCAGAGCTGAACAGGCAGGACTGTTTCTTCACTGTTTCTCAGAGCTTTTTAAATAGGACAATTAGTTTAGTCATTTGTTGCTTTCTGGAACAGCCCTGGGACACACTGGGTGCCAGGAGGCATCGCTGCGAGTGACGTCACCTTTGTGTTGCTTTAATAACTGTTTATTCCTTTTTAAACTCGTTTCAGAGGAGTCTCTTCAGGATGTTGCCAATTTAAAGAAACTGCTGATGAAAGCTCTGACTCTCTTTATTGATGCAGCAGAAAGCTATTCCAAGGTGAAGTGAGAAGGGATTGTGTGTAACCTGTACAGCACTGGGAGTGAGCTGAACGGGGAAAACAAACCCCACGGTGAGAGGGAGGGTGTGCAGGGTCCTGGCTCAGGAACAAAGGGGAGAAGACCTTTGAGGTCAAGTCCAGCCGTACTTGTCCACTGCTAAATCACGTCTCCAAGCACCTCATCTCCCTGACATCTAAACCCCTCCAGGGCTGGGGACTCCACAACCTCCCTGGGCAGCCTCTGACAGTGCCTGAGAACCCTTTCTGTGAAAAAATATTTCCTAATGTTCAATCTGGACCTGCCCTGGGGCAGCTTTAGGCCATTCCCTCTTATCCTGACACCTGGGAGAAGAGCCCAGCTCCCTCCTCTCCACAACCTCCTCTCAGGTAGTTACAGAGAGCAATGAGGTCTCCCCTCAGCCTCCTCTTCTCCAGGATAAACACCCCCAGCTCTCTCAGCCGCTCCTCCTATTAAGATTTGTTCTCCAACCCCCTCACCAGCTCCATTCCCTTCTCTGATTGTGCTTCAAGACCTCAGTGTCCGTCTTGTAGGGAGGGGCCAGGATTCAGGGTGTGCCCCTGGGGAATATTTATCGCTTTCCTCTAGAAATGGGCCTCACGAGATTTTGTTTCTCTCTGCGTTACCCAACAGGACTCCTGTGTGCGCCAGGCCTTGCGCTGCAGCCGCCTGACGAAGCTGATCACCCTGCAGCTGCACTTCCTCAACACGGGCCAGAGCACGATGCTGATCAACCTCAGCAGGCAGAACCTGATGGCCTCCATCGTCTCCTTGCCCAGGTTCTACCAGGTGAGCTCGGCTTTCTCACCTGTTGAAACGATGGTTCCAGGCAGCAGGCGTGGCCGGGCTCTGCGCCTGGGAGCGGGACACTTGGTTCTTGGGGACTTGTTTTTTTGCAGCCCCTGCTGCCATCGCAGCCAGGATCTCGCTGTCCCGTGGCTCCCGTGCTGCTGCCGGCCTGGACCGGAGCACTGACATCTCTCATTTTGTAATCTTGGAAATAAGAAAGGTTTTTTTCTGAGAGAACAGATGCCCCCCTGCTGTCTCGTTTAGGGGCCGAGGGGAATGAGCTGTGGGATTCTGTTACCCTTGCATTTTTCTCAAGACCAGCACCAAGAGATGGGTCAGACAGAAGACAAGGAATATTTTAAATATTCCAAATGTAGGAATGTTTCTGTGCGAGAATGAACTCCTGCTCAGTAATTCCAGCTCCGTTCTCCCCGCAGGCGGCTATTGTGGCCGAGGCTTACGAGTTTGTTCCGGACTGGGCTGAAGTTCTGTACCAACAAGTGATCGCTAAGGGAGACTTCGCCTACTTGGAAGAATTCAAACAACAACGACCGCTGAAGCCTGGCATCTTTGAGGAGATTGCTAAGAAGTAAGTTGTTCTGTGGTCTGATTTGAGCTTGCTTTTCTACACACTCGCTTAGCGGAGCAGCCGCATGTTTAACAGCAGGAAGGTCTTGGTGCTGTTGAGAACTTTGATGCCATCGGTGCTTCTAGAGGGGCTCTAGCTCAGTGTCTGGTTCCGTGAGGGGACAGCAGCACCGGATCTGCCCTCTCTATTGAGCTGGGCATGAGGGCTGTGTGGGGCTGCTCAGGTCAAATCCTTAATAATATAAATTAGAGCAAAATAAACAACCAGGAGAATCACAGAACCTGTGAGATCGCCAAGTCCAACCCTACCTGTCCCATGTTAAACCAGATCCCTGAGCACCTCATCTGCCCGTCCTTTAAACCCCTCCAGGGATGGTGACTCCACCGTATCCCTGTGCAGCCTCTGCCAGCGCCTGCAAACCTTTTAGGTGAAGAAATTTTTACTTACCTACTTTTTTTATATGCGCTCCGTTCTTTCCAGAGTCCAGCACCACCCCCCTACCGATGCTGCTCTGAAGAACCTGAAGAAGCTGTTGGCCTACTGCGAGGACATCTACACCTACTACCGACTGGCCTATGATAACAAGTTCTATGATGTGGCAAACGCGCTCCTGAAGGACGCACAGACCGGCTGCTGCCTCAATGATCTGTTATCCAATTAGAATCTCGCCTTGGGGCTGCCTCGTTGAGCTCTTTGACCAGGTAATCACCCCTCTGCGGGGGAAGGTTGCACCCCAAAAGGGGTGGTGGCTGAAAGTATTTCAGATGTCAGGACAGTGCGGACCTGAATTTGTGTTTTGTACAATAAATGTTACTGTTTACAAACCCCTCGACTAACCAGCAGCTGCAGAGCGGCTCGACTGACGCTGCCCACGGGGATCAGCGTCCCCCTAACCTGGGGCAGCAGGCGATGGATCCTGGGAATCGTGTCTAAATCTGCAAAAGGCAGAAATGGAACACACAGACACGCAGTGGAATGAGCGGGAGAGAGTTGTAGATGCACAGTAGATAATCCCTTTCCGCCCAGTGAGCCTGGGTTTGGTTTTGTCTGACTTAGTGATAGAGGGAAAGAGCTGAACGTGCTGCTGTCCTGGTGTAAAAAAGTCATGGGGCACCAACCTGTTCTGAGTGGTTCCCGACTGCAGTGGGTGCTCAGCCCGTCCTGCTGGGCCGAGGGCATCACCCAGGGCCAGGAGCACGAGGATCCCACACTGGAGAGGGGCCGGGGAGGTTACAAGGTTAGATCTTACAGGGTTAGACNTGGAGGGGTTTAAGGTGCTGAGGGACATGGGTTAGAGATTGATGGGAATGGTTGGACTCGATGATCCAGTGGGTCTCTTCCAACCTGGCAATTCTGTGATTCTATGATCTGATTTAACAGGGAGGGGCTAGAGTTGAGCACGGCTTCAGGGCTGGAAAAGGCAAGTTCAGCACAGAGGGCTGGGTTGGAGCAGTCCTAGAAGCTTCGTTTACCTTCAGCACCGTATGGGGCTCGCTGGCAGCAGGAGCCACATTACAAGAAGGGGCGAGACAGTCGACGCAGGGGCCCAGGCAGCCGTAGTGAAGTCCTCAATAGTGATTTTTATTAAATTAGTCGCTTTATAAAACCTTGCAGATGTCGTAATTGTTAAGGTAATGATTTGCCCAACTGCAGTTTGCTAAGCGAGTTTGTTTTTCAAATGAAAGAAAATGGCCGAGTGGTGAAAGATCCGCCACAACCCGGAGAGACCCAAGGAGCCCTCGTGCTCTACACTTAACCCAGGCAATTAACTGTTAGCGAACACCCACCCCAGACAGCTGCGTTAGTAAAATCCAGGTGAACGGAAACTAAACTTCATCCTCGAGCCCGTAGCAGTTTTCCCAAAGCAGCGAGTCCCTCCCTGCCCAGACCCCGTGCTCGGCGCGGACCGAGGTGGTGCCGGTGCTGCTCCCCCTCCCCGTAACCTCAACCCCCCCAAGCGCTAATGCGAGACGAAGCCGTCGGACACTGCACGCACACCAGGCCCTCGCTGCAACCTGCTGCCCTTCCGAGCCCCCTGGGGACAGTTAAGGCCGTGTCACTGAGCTGCGCTGGCTCCAATATTGGCCCTGTTGAAATTCATCTCCAATTTCGTGGCTGTTACTACAAAACCAAATCATAACAGTGGCAATTACCAGAATTTGGGGGTTCTAACTGCAATTTATAGCTTGTAAATGTCTTCACTCCAACCCCAGCCCGGGGAGCCGGTGCTTCAGCAGGGGCCCGCTCGGTGCGAAGCCACCAGCGCAGCGACACTGCAGTTCTGATTGTAGCATTTGGCAGAATTTAAAGGAACAGAAGTTGTGCTACATGTTTAAGGGATTATGGGCAACAGAAAGACAACAGAAAGGGAGATAAATGTCACATGAAGTCTTCAAAGTCTTGTACATATTCACCATCGTAGCCTCCATAATCAGCCAGGTCGTCTTTCATGGTCGCCTTCAAGCCTCCACCAGGCACGACGCCTTTTTTCTTCTTTTTGGCTTTATTCTGCTTGAGTAGAGAAAAAGAGAGCGTGTTTACTTCCAAAGCCCCAGCGATTTGTCACTGCTGCCATTAGCAAAGCGCTGCTCTCATTAGCGTAACGCCGCATGTCTGTGGTTCCGAGCGCTGGGGATTCCTGCCCCATGAGGAACAGCAGCCTGGGGGGCAGCTTGGGGCGTTTCAGGCTTCCCCCAGCTCGTTCAGCCCCGTGTACCCAGGCTCTAAAGCAGAATAGAGGCCAGGGCTGGGCAATTCCCAGTTCAATTAAGGCATCTGAACACCACGGAGACCAAGGATCTTCCTGGCCAGAAAAGAACGTCCCCCGTGCCCTGTAGAGCAGGTTTCCTGGTGAAGCCCTTCCCGGCAGCATCCAGTGCCAACCAAACCGACTGACAGAACAGCCAAGAAGGACATAAGAACAGGGAGCGCCCAGACTTTTGGAACTCGTTTGGCTCAGTCGCAGGCTTCCCCCCGACGTGCAGTTCTAATTAAATTAATCCTGCTTGCCCAGCTCCAGCCGTAACGTGCTGTACAGGAATTCCAGGTGGTGTTAAAGCGCTTCCCTCGTGCCTGGAGTTAGGCTGAGCAGCCCCGAGGAACCCCGGCTATTCCGTGACTCCGATTCCCTTCCTATCTAATGATTCAAGTGCTGCACCCCAAACCCCTGGGGGGTTTAACCGGCTTTAACCCAGATCCATGCTATGAAACAATGTTTTACAGCACTTGCACATCAGTTCTACTATTACATTCCTTTATAAAACCCATCCCGGCCCTTGCAGGTGCCATTATTGCTCCTTCCATTTCCACGACAGTGTTAAAGTCCCAGTTCTCTGCTACTCTACCTCCTCAGCTTCGGCAGAGGCTGGTGCTGCCCCCCCCACTGAACTCTTAACAACATCCCCGTGAGCCGCTTTCACTCTGAGAAAGCGGAAAATAAGAACAAGGTTTCATTTACGTAAATGACTGAAGGTTTTGCCTCGTGACTGTGAGATTCCATCAACTCCTCATCACCTCACACCATGATGGGGATTTAACTCTAAGCCAGTCCCCCAGGCTGCTGTTTGCTCCGCTCCTGCCTCCCCTGTGGATCCAGGCCCATTCCCACATTCCGGACGCCCCCCCCAGCGCTGCCCTTCCCCACGCAGAAGCGCTCGGCTCTTACCTTTTCCTGTTTTTGCTTTTCGCTGCATAGGACTGTCAGAGCATTTGTGATCTTTTTCAAATCATCCACTTCCACTGCACCAGGGGAGGGGGAGAAAAAAAATTCCTCGTCAGTGTCGTTAATTCACTGCCTGCTGAGAACATCGACATCCTCTAAACACTCAGCAATGAGCACGGGCAGATGATTTAAATCACTAAGATGCAAACGGGGTCACTCTGGGCCTTGCAGGCACTGTTACTGCTCCTGACGGCCCCTGGCAAGCAGCTCGAGTGCTGCAGGAGTCAAGACTTGAAATGAGACGTTAGCGAACACAAAAGTCTCAATGAGAAGGTGTTTGAAATAAGGATACGGCAAAATACAGTAAAACACATCCAAGGGAGCGGTGGGTAACAACCAGTTATGACTAACACTCAGTGTCCAAGAGGCAGCCAGCCCTTCACAGGACCTGGAACCCATCTGAAAGGCAGGTTCCCCGCTCCCTCTGGCCACCAATCTGTGTTTGTACAGCACCGAGTGACCCCCAGTGTGTGCAGCGCAGGGACGGATCCTGAGCAGTGAATTCACCAACTACCACAAAGTTCAAGTTGGAAAAAACAATTTCAAGTCGTTTTTACCCCTGCACAGCTCCATACGAATTCCAGACCCATTCATTTTGCAGCCCCAGAATGACGTGAACTCAATTCTCTAACAATTTACATCCAAACGAGTTATTCACAGCATCTGGGTCAGAGTTCTTAGTTTAGGGACGGCTTCCAGGAAAAGATTTAGCTGAGCGTGAACCCCACCCTTATAAACCGTCTCTCAGTCTAGCACAGGCACAGCAGCATCTGTACCAGAGCGTGCGGGATGGAATCAGCTACCAGGGAGCGAAAGGGAGGGGTTCTCCACGCGGCACGGACCACGCAGACCCACCTGGAGGTAGCGCTGGCTCTAACAGCACAACCTCACGCTCCCCCAGCTCCGCGCGGGCACCCCAGGGTGTCTCCCAGGAACTTACATGAAATACATACGTCTCGAACTAAGGCTTCCAAAAACCCGGCGTAATGTAAGGACTTTTCATACTGTGTGATTTTCTCCTTTAGTAGTTTGCCAAATTCCGTGAAGTCTTCTTTGGAAGAGGGATTCATGGCATCTATTCCACAAGTGTTATTTACACCTGCAAAGACAGAGGGGGGGGTCAAGGATCACAGACGATGCTTGTGATCATCAGCCTGGCTGATTTTCAGGTCCCTGCCTCCAATCAAGCTTTCCACAACCAGAGCCGAGGCTTCCGCACGTGCTCCCCACCGGCTTCTACACAGAGCCAGCAGCCCGAGTTACTAGCCCACGTGGCAAGAGATTCTGCTGCACAGCTCAGGAATCCAGACCAGCTCTTCCCAGTCCCCAGAAGAGCAGGTGCTACATGAAGCCCCCTTCCCCTACAGAGAGGGTTCCTGGCTTCAGCCACAATCATGAAGTGTCCTTGGTTCTCTGCAGATACATTTAATGCCCTCCCAGGCACTGTGCTCAGAGCTCTCAGAGAGGAGCCTGCACTCGTTAACAGGCGGCACAATTTACTGTCAGCAAGGAAATGTTTCCCCATGTGAAGCAGCTGCTGGAAATCTGCACCTTCGCTAGCTCAGTCCGAGCGCAACCCAAGGATGATCTGCCTGAAGTCTCCTCTGCCAGGAGACCAGCTCACTCCTCAGCTTAACCAGTGCTCCCAACAGCGAGCACCCCGCACAGACGGCCTGAAGGAAAGCAGGCAGGAGCTGCGCTGCGCCAGGCTCCTCCAGAGCCACGTTAAACCACGCTGGGACGCCCCCTCAGAACAGGAGGGAGCAGCTCTGTCTGGTTTTTAACTTCCTGCACACCCAACTTTTGACCAGGAGTACCAACAGGCTAGAAAATTTAGTCAGCCATCCTTTAACCATCACCTCCTGCCCTGACACATTCAGAAAAAGCATCTTCTACTCTATAGGAATCTTTGTGATTCTGCTTAGAATCATAGAACAACCAGGCTGGAAGAGACCCAGTGGATCATTGAGTCCAACCATTCCCATCAGTCACTAACCCATGTCCCTCAGCACCTCGTCCACCCGTCCCTTAAACCCCTCCAGGGAAGGGGACTCAACCCCCTCCCTGGGCAGCCTCTGACACTGCCCAATCACCCTTTCTGAGAAAATTTTTTTCCTAATGTCCATCCTGACCCTCCCCTGGTGGAGCTTGGGGCCATTCCCTCTCGTCCTGTCCCCTGTCCCTTGGGAGAAGAGCCCAGCTCCCTCCTCTCCACAATCTCCTCTCAGGTAGTTGTAGAGAGCAATGAGGTCTCCCCTCAGCCTCCTCTTCTCCAGGATAAACACCCCCAGCTCTGCACGGAGCTCCAGGCCTGGCCCCACACTTACCAAATGTTTCTTTTGCTAACTCGAGGTCCGACTCCTCTTGCAATTTCTTTAGCCGTAGTTTGTCTGCTAACTGTTCTTCTGGTGTGAGTTCTTTCTGTTCCTCTGGTGCCTCTAACTGAATGAACACACACAGGGACAAGGTCACATTCTGCACCCCTCCGCAGGGGCCAGACGAGCAGCCGCGTTTCTCCCGGTGCCACCTGAAGGGCTCGTTCCCGCCTGGAGCCGGCACCACCCGACAGCCGCCCCGGCCAAGGAGGACGTTGCCTCAGTGCTCAGTACTGCTCACTTCACAAGAAATGCACAGACACCCCAGTCCTGAGTTTCACACACGAGTTATCACACGGTGCATAATAAAGCAGCACAGCCAGACACTCTTTCAGCAAGGGGTTAAATTACAGAGCAGTTAAAGCTACATCCCCACATGTTACCAAGACTTCAGTTTGTTTCCTCAGATCCATCAAGATCTTTACACTTCTCATTCACCTTGAAAAAAAATTACTGAGTCTGCCCTCTACGTTTTATGAGGCCCCAAAGAAATGAGGTGTTACCCTTTTTTTAAGCTCCTCTTGCTTTTTCTTCTGTAGCTTCTCTTTTTCTTTTATTTTTTCTGCTATTTTCTTTTTTTCTGAAACTTTCGGCTCTGGAAAACATTGAACACCACAGCATTGACAGGCACTGATCAGCAACAGCCAGAGCTCCTCTGCCGGAATCCGAGCGCGGAGTCGAGACGAGCTCTGTCCCAGCCAACCCTGATCCTGCTCGGGATTCGCTTCTTCGGGACAAACCCAGTCACTCTTCTCACAAACTCTTACCTTGTTTTACCTCCGTCTCCTTTACTTCTTCCTCTTCCTCCTCATCATCCCAGTTGTCCTGCAAAATAAGTTTGAATTAAGATTCTCGTACAGATACGTTCTACTTGTTCAGGTAACAACAACCAGCAGCCCCTTTGGACCCTCCCGTCCCCGTTAACCCTATGGATGGGAGGGAGGAGGCGGGGAGAGCTGTGCACACGCCCAAGGTGCTCCAGGACCACCTCTTCCCATGACAAAAAGCAGCTTTTATTCCATGAGTCATCAGGCTCATGTCAATACAGTTAGAAAAGCAAGATCACCAACAGTCACATCAACACCCACAGCAGAACAGGAGTTTATTAAATTGCTTTTATTACACATTACAAGATACTCAAATGTCACCCGGCGCGCGCAGCAGCCGCCGCTGCAAAGAGCCAGCTCAGCCCCAACCATCCCAGAGGAGAGGCCGAGGCAGCCATGGGGAGGAGGGGAGCGCAGGGTCATGAGACCACAGGGTATTTCTGGACCAATGACGTTTTCCATAAGCAAAGCCTCCTCCCACAAACAAACCACTGGAGTGTTCTCCACCAGCCCTCGTGTTTTGGAGGGTATTTTCCAAAGTCTCAGCTACGGTGGCTGCAGGAACTCTCTGCCTCCAGTTCTGCCCTTCAGCAGGCTTGGAAGTCATGGCTGCACTCCGTGGCTGTGCTGCACAGCACTGCTCCCAGCCCCCCCGGCTAGAGCCATCACCTCCTGCTCCTCACTGCCACGGGCCTGCGGCTGATCCCTGGTTCTTAGCACTGCAGGGTTCAACCCAATGCCTGGAGAAGGACCTGGGGGTGTTGGTTGATAGACAACTGACCATGAGCCAGCAGTGGCCCAGGTGGTCAAGAAGGCCAACGGCATCTTGGCTTGGATCAGACACGGTGTGACCAGCAGGGCCAGGGAGGTTCTTCTCCCTCTGGACTCGGCACTGGTGAGACCGCTCCTCAAATCCTGGGGTCAGGTCTGGGTCCTTCAGCACAAGAAGGATGTTGAGGCNCTCATTGCTCTCTGCAACTGCCTGAGAGGAGGTTGTGGAGAGGAGGGAGCTGGGCTCTTCTGACAGGGGACAGGACGAGAGGGAATGGCCTCAAGCTCCACCAGGGGAGGTTCAGGCTGCACAGCAGGAAAAAAATTTTCTCAGAAAGGGTGATTGGGCAGTGTCAGAGGCTGCCCAGGAAGGGGGTTGATTCACCTTCCCTGGAGGGGTTTAAGGTGCGGGTGGCCGAGGTGCTGAGGGACATGGGTTAGTGATTGATGGGAATGGTTGGACTCGGTGATGTGGTGGGTCTCTTCCAACCTGGTTGTTCTATGATTCTATGAACAGAGAGGGGGCATCGCTCCCTGCAGACCTGACAGGCTGCTGCGGTCGGCAGACTCAACCAGCCATAATCCTGCAGTTTCTTCCTGTTGGTGCCCTGGGGAAGGGCTACGGGAATACATATTCTTGTCCCAGTGCCACCCTGAACGCCAGCATGCGGCCTCGGTGTGTCAGCGCTCTAAAACTGATCTAAGGTCACAGCACGTGGTGCTCGGCATGGACACACACAAGGGGAAGCCAAGATCCCACAACAACCTAATTTTAGGTCTGTTCCAACCCAGTTCAGAAGCTGAAGGGGTTGCCTTTGACAGGACTGGGTCTGCACAGAACTCAAGCTGCTGTCAGCCCCACTGGTGCTGAGGGACATGGGTTAGTGATTGATGGGAACTGGACTCGATGATCCGGTGGGTCTCTTCCAACCCGGTTATTCTATGATTCTGTATCACAGCTAAGCCTGAAACCCCCAAATCCCAACTGAGGTGACTTCCACCTCAGCACAGAAATGCAGGAGGACACGCACCTTTTTATTAGTTTCTAAGGTCACTACTGGCACAGCAGAAATAAAAGAGTCTGCTGGAAGAGCTCGGTGCTTCAGTGCAACGTGCTGATCCAGCAGGACACCCGCGTTCCCTGACCAGCTCACTCCACTTAATTGGCACTTGTAAGGGATCCAGCTTCCCATCCACATTCCAAGAAGCTGACTCGAATTTGGAGCAGCCTTATTTTAGCTGATCCCTAATTAAGAGTGTGTTACACCCACATCTTAAACAGCTCTTTTCATGACTGCTGTACGCAGCTTCCTACCTTACCCCTCGTCCTGTCCTTCACAGGTGGATTTTAAAATCCAGGATTCTCCTTCACGGAGCAAAGCCCCAGAGGAACAGCACGGCTGCGAGGCAAAGCCACAAAGAACCCGCGGAGCCTTTGGAAGGCAGCACAGGTGCCCCCGTGTCTGCCTGCGTTGGCCTGAGGTGCGATTTCAGATCTTGATGGCAGCAGAAGGGACAGCAGGGAGCCGGGAACTGGGACCAGAGCGCTCTGGAGGGGCAGCCACCAGCCCTCGGTGCCCTCCTCCACCTGCCGCACAAGGACAGGTCGGGTCTCCCAGACGTGCCAAACGCTGCCCTGCTCTTCCCCAAGCAGTTGGTTTTTTTTAACAGCACGAGAATTGGATTGTTTAACAGGCTGAGCAGGTCTTAATTTTTGATGTTTCTTTTTGTTTGCTGGGGGTGGAGGAGGAGCATCTGAACACTCAGCTGTTTCTGTGTTTTATAAATTCCTCCAGCTCTCTTGGAGGAAAAGAAAACATGAAAACAGCTTTAATGCTGCATCTTTGCATGGATACCGAGTGATTCAAAGAGGACACCTCTGTTCCAATACAGCCAATAGAGTAGCTAGAGCTTCGGAACACCTCAACCATACCCAGTTACACACTCTCCTAAAATAAGGCTACTGAGAGCATTCTCATTGCACATAAACAAGCCCCTGAGGAGAGCAGCGCCCTGGTGACTTCCCGAGCTCTGTCACACGTGTTGTGCACCTTCTTCCCTCAATCCCCGAGGACGTGACAGGAAAGGCGCAGACGCTCCAGCTAAATGTGAGCGCTCCCCTTCCAAGGGCCGGGCCGGAGCCAGCCCAGAGGCCGTCACCTGGACAGGAGCACGCACGCTTCCCAGCTCTGACTTTCCTCAGCACGGAATTGCCCAAGAGTAAACATGAAAATTCCTTGGCAGGAGGCCCGTCTGGGGAAACTGGGATCTCCAGCGAGGCGTTTGGTACTGAGGAGGGTGCTCCTTTTAAATCCAGGGAAGTCAAAGCTTCCTGAACACAACAGTTACTTCAAGTTCTTTACTAAAACCACTTCCACAATAAACTGCAGCATCTGAACACAAAACCCACATATAAAGTGTGGGATACAGACTTGAAGGCAAAACCCACACTCAGAAAACACTTTGCGTTTCTACCATGTCCTTTTCCTCAGGCAGAGACCAGCTCCAGAACCAAAACCACAGAGGATCATGGAGCAGTTTGGGCTGGAAGGGACCTCAAAGCCCACCCAGTCCCACCCCTGCCAGGGGCTGCGACACCTCCCACTGGATCAGGTGCTCCAAGCCCCATCCAACCTGGCCTTGAACCCCTTCAGGGATGGGGCAGCCACCCCCGCTCTGGGCAGCCCGGGCCAGTGTTTTTATCCTTTTGGCAAGAGCTGCATTCTTACTGCATGTAGAAAAACTTCAATCTTTTCCTTAAACAGCCTCAGAACACACCAGTGTCTTCAAAAGAACCAGAGTTAATTTAGATTCCAGGTCCTGGGACAAATTCCACAGCAACAACAAAGTTCCTCACTTCCAGAGGACAGAGAAGAAGCCCCACGGGGACACGCAGCCTAAGACAGATGCGTTATAGATAAATGATCCATATGTGCCTACAGGTCCAGGCTAACCTCTCTCTTTCCAAGCGACTGCAGACACCGCACTCTGACACCTTTCCCTGTCCAGCCTGCTGCAACGTGACACCCACGATAACTACAGGGCGTGGGCGTTGTTACGTTTCAGAAGGAAAATGGACTCCCAAAACTTTAACTTCTTTTTTTAAAGGAAGATGAGCTCCTTTTCCCATGCTATTTATAAAAGGAATCCCAGCTTGAGCTCCAAGGAGAACAGCTCTGCTGTTTTTCACATGCTCTGGGAACAGGGGGCACCCAGAGAACCCCGGTGACAGCCCTGCCCCGGCTCCAGGGGCTGCCAGGTCACATCCCTGGGGTGCCCACTATGACACCCCAGCACCTTGATCTTTCCCAGCTGATCCATTTCTATCCTTCACATTCATCAAACCCGTTCCTTGAACAGTCCCTGGCACCGCTCTGTGCTCCATCCACACAAACGCGGAGCACGCAGAGGCTTCCAAAGCCTCCACCATCCACTCACCCTGGTCTTGCGTGGGACAGACAGAACCGAGCAGGAAAAAATGGGCTTTTAAGGCAGCTCTGCTCTCCTGAGCACCAGCAATGAACATCTACACGCTTTAATACAGATTCTGTGCAGACATCGCTCCTTTAAACACCATGAAAACCTGTTTCAAACAGCGCTTTAAGCAAACACAGCAGGGCTGCTGTGCCTCCAGATGTGGGGGTGGGTGGAAAAGTAAGAAGAAAAAGGTGGCAAAGACGTTACCGCAAAAGAGTTTGTGATCAGCAGCAGCAGCAGGAACATCGTGCTGCTCCCACTAAATCCCACCCTCCCGTCCCACGCTGCAGAGCAGCCTCGGAGCTGGGGCTCTGGGGGACGCGACGAGCAAGCGGAACCCCCCCAGGAAGGGGAAAGAGAGCTGGGAGGCCGGGGAGGC
This sequence comes from Piaya cayana, assembly GCA_013389865.1. Taxonomy (NCBI): domain Eukaryota; kingdom Metazoa; phylum Chordata; class Aves; order Cuculiformes; family Coccyzidae; genus Piaya; species Piaya cayana. Next base: position 272,041 of record WAAB01024633.1, on the reverse strand, counting down.
CGCCCGAGAGCTGGAAAGGGACACGGGGAAACCGGCCGGGAAGGGACCAGGCGAGCAGCTGACGCACCCCCAGGGCACCGGGGCCGCCTCTCCGGGCTCTCCCGCTGCTTCCCCCCCCACCCCGGCCGGCTCGTGTGGCGCTCCGGGCCGCCAGGCCTCAGCTCCTGCTCCGCCACCCCCGGCCGCACCTTCACGTCGTCCTCCTCATCCTCGCCGGCCCAGCGGTCCCCGGCCACTCCCGGCACCAGCCGCTTCGCCACCGGCTCCACCACCTCGAAGCTGTCGGCGTCTGAGGGGGAGAGGAGAGCGGGTGAGCGCGGGCGGGGCGGCGGCGGCGGCCGCCTCCCGGCCCCACCGGCCCCGCCACCCACCCCACGAGTCCGCCGCCTCCGCCGCCATCTTCCCGCGCGGGGAGGGCAGAGGAGGGGCGCGGCCAGAGCGGCGGCGGGCGGTGCCGCGCGCGGGGCACGCCGGGACGGCGGCGGACCCAGGTTGGGGGCGGGGGAGCGCCGCTCCGCCCACCGCGGCGAATTGAGGGGAGCGGGCAGAGCGGCTGTGCGCGGGGCNAGAGCGGGTGAGCGCGGGCGGGGCGGCGGCGGCGGCCGCCTCCCGGCCCCACCGGCCCCGCCACCCACCCCACGAGTCCGCCGCCTCCGCCGCCATCTTCCCGCGCGGGGGGGGCAGAGGAGGGGCGCGGCCAGAGCGGCGGCGGGCGGTGCCGCGCGCGGGGCACGCCGGGACGGCGGCGGACCTAGGTTGGGGGCGGGGGAGCGCCGCTCCGCCCACCGCGGCGAATTGAGGGGAGCGGGCAGAGCGGCTGTGCGCGGGGCACGCAGGGACGGCGGCGGACTGAGAGGAGGGGAGGGGGCAGAGCTGTCCCGCGCGGGGCACGCCGGGACCGCGGCGGACTGAGGGGGCTGGGATAAGGGAAGACTTAAAGAATGTGGAATATTGTTGATTGAAGCTAAACCAGAGCTCAGTTTCGCCTCAGTAATTGAGATTTTTGAAAGTCAGACTGCATATACCTCAAATAGCTTGTTTTTTATGGAAGGTTTCATTGCAAACATGTTTTTTTTTTATCAGCCTCTGCTCGTCATCCTAACATTATGACCACCTAGAGCCTGAAGGGGCTGCAGGAAAGTTGTTCATGAGGGCTTGGAGGGATAGGGTGAGCAGGAATGGGGAGAAACCGGAGAAGGGCAGATTTAGACTAGACATAAGGAAGAATTTCTTCCCTGCAGGAGTGGTGAGGCCCTGGAACAGGCTGCTCCATCCCTGGAGGGGTCCAAGGCCAGGCTGGATGGGGCTTGGGGCCCCTGAGCCAGTGGGAGGTGGTGGGACTGGATGGGCTTTGAGGTCCCTTCCAACACAAACTAATCTATGATTCTATGATTTAAATTAGTCCTTTGAAAGTAACAGAATATGTGTAAGATTTCTGGGAAAAGTTATCCCCGTGCGTGTAAATGGGAAGTTTATTCTGTCCCAGCTCTTGTCCCCCTGCACACGATGGATGGAGACGGCTCCCTCGCGTTGCCCATGCTGGATAAAGGATACTTGCTGTATAAACCTCCAAAAGGAGTCTTAAGAGAGTTTATCTGCCGGCATTTTTAGTATCAGTGCATAGGGCAGCGGGAATGAGAAGAGCAGGGCTGAGAGAAGCAGGATTGAGGGGAACAGGATGAGAGAAGCAGGGATGAGGGGAACGGAAAGGAGGGTGAGCAGAAATAAGGGGCCAAGGCAACTAAGGTTGAGGGGAGAGAGACCTCAGTGGCTCCAGAGCTCTGGTTCCAGAGACCTCTGTCACAGACCTGGTGACGATGGACGCTCCACACTGGATGTTCCTGATGGTTAAAGGGGAGGACGCTGTTGCCTCAGGACTGAACGTTGAAGCTGTGACGCCCCACAGACCGTGCAGCAGTTTGTCTCCTCCTACGCTGGCGAATATCACACAGAGAAGCTGGGAACATTCCCTTCATCCAGTTTAGTTCTCTGCCGCCTCCCAACTCTCCAATGTCTGTGAGAATCTGAGTGGTTAAGTGCAAAATCTTTGAAGACAATAAATTTAGACGGTGTCTTTCATACAAGTGAAATAATCTATAATACTGCGAAAGTTGTTAGCCAGAAAAAACATGAATTCAACATTATTCACCCTTTTTTGTTGTTTCCCATTTACCAGGCAGTATAAATACAGCAGAGACGTAACTGCAGATCATGTCAAGCCCATGGTTATATCCTCACCAAGTCTGCATGGATTTTCCAGTGTGCTTGCAAGGATCATTATGAGACTGCTGAGAACTGTGCGATGACTGGGAACATGTTAATTATGAAAATATTACCTATTTACAAAGGACATTTAAAATAAATTAAACATCTGGATTAAGCAGTGAGACGTTATTCCCATTGTACAGGTAAGGAAATTAAGACACAAGAGGAAAAACCCAGCTCAGCACCGCTCCAAGCCAGCCTCCAGCATCCTTACCTTTTAAAACACACGCCCCTCCACTTGTCCTCCTGTTTTAAGGCTTAAAACTGAGAGGATAAATACCTTTGCTTTACAGGAAAGCCTTCAAGGAACGATGAGATCAGCTAAAAGTCATAAAAACCAGTACCCAGAGCATAAATATTTGATTTAAATCTTTGTGATGCTGACGTGGCAGCAGAAGAAACACACGTTTGTAGGACAGGGGCTCTCTTCCCGTGGTATTTTACAGGATTCAGCCTATCTGAAAAGCATTTTTGCAAGTATTGAAACAGAGCAAACCCATTTCACACAGATCCCTGCCAAGTCCTCACCAGAGGAACGCTTGCTGCCTGTTTCAGGAGCGCCCTGCTGGTGGTGGAAGGTGTTATTCCAACAGCAGAACAATCCGTCTTGCTTGGGACCCACTGGAACCAACTTGACCAGTCAAGCAGTTACCATCCCAGCAGGTACCCTCACGTTTTCTGGTGACGGTGGCTGTGGACGTTCACTGCCTGGCCTCAACTCCTTGAATTTTATGAAGTGATAACGTCGCTGTCTGTGCCAGATTTGGCCCAACCACGGACATGTTCGTTTTACGCTGACATTTTTGCTCTGCAGACGTAGCTCCCCAGCCCCTTCAGGTGGAAGGCACGGGGCGCAGCACAGCAGGCAGGAGGTGGCACGGCTGTTTGCTCATTCTCCACACTTCGGAACACAGTTCTCCTCCAGCCCTCACTCTGAAGAAAAATGACAGCACAGGGCACGTGACTTTACAGTTGGACTCGATGATCCAGTGGGTCTCTTCCAACCTGGTTGTTCTATGATTCTATGACTGGTTCGCCCACTGCAATCCCCTGAGAAACAAGCATCTCACCCCAGGCAGGCGCTTGCTCTAGTTGTTTTATCAAATTCGAGCTTAAGAATCTCATCATCCGCTTTAATTTACTAACGACGCTGCAGCCAGCAGACAAACTGGGGAGATTTCCAGTCACTCCAGCTTCTCCTCATCAGCTCCTTGCCGGTCCCTGTCCCCACCTGGGCTGGATGCGGTTCCAGCTGCACCAACTCAGCCACCAGGACCCCTGCAACTCAGCTGGTGGCAAGAACCATCCTTGGAGAGGGGACACAATGTGCTTCAATGACGTTTGCTTCTCACAGTGAGTGAGAGGGAACTGTCTCCATCCTCCGCCACTGCAGGACTCGGGCACCCGACGGCCTCTGATAACGCATCGAGTGCTCTGTTTGAGGGAGATACGCCTGCTTAGCTCGCCGTGAGGGACACCACGTGTGTTTGGGGAGGGTTTTAATCAGGTCTTGAAACACTCAGGCTTTCTGATACATTCCAAAAGTCATGAAAAAACTGCTTTCTCACACAGGCAGATGGTGGAATGAATCAAAAGGTGGAGGTGCTACGACCGAGCGGAACACTAGTAACACAGCAAGGTGAGGAAAGACAATTGAACACATTGATAATAAGCATGGAAGATGTTTTGCTGTCAGAACATAAACTGCTCAAACCTGAAACATAATTAAATAAAATTTACATGCAGTCCAGCAAGAGACCACAAATCATGAAGAACTTTGGAAAAAGGATGTTGTATTTTGTAAAAATACAGAGAATTGGAATAAACTACTTGGCTACGAGACTGCGTTGCGCAGTTCCGCGTTCAAGACAAGGAATGACACAGCTCGGCCCCCCAGCGCCATCCAGCCTCTCGTCAGGAATAGGGGAGCCCCTCCCACAAGACTTTATAATGAGATGAAAATAAAACCTGATGGATTACAGCTCTGCAAAGATGCTTTAGGCCAGAAGCACCTGAGGCTTTCGGGAGCTCGCATTTGGAAGCAGGTAGGCTCACACTGCAAAGGAAACTCAGAATGATAAATACCAGCCTTGCAGCACATCAAAATATTCGTATTTAACATTTACGAAGCAGATTCTGTTATTCTGTGGTGCATCTATGTAGAGCTCAACCCCTCACTCAACACTCTGATGTCCTCCTGACCCGATCATCACGACACAGAGAGCTGTAAAGTGCAACAGAAGCTTTGGTTTCCTTGACTAAAGGAAGCACTTGGGGAGCGGCTTCAGCTAAACGCAGCACCCGGTGGGTAAGGACGTTTTAGAATCGTAGAATTGTAGAATAACGAGGTTGGAAAGGAGCTAATTAACAAAAACCACTGCTGCCTGGTGGGCTGGTGACTCGTAAAGCAGAGCTGCTACATCAGCGACTGAGAAATACGGAAGGATTTCACCTTAAAGAAGGATTCACCATTATAGTAATTAAACCCCTTCGATTTAGATTGACATTTTAGTGAGCTGGCCAAGCCAGCAGCCGCTCGGATCCAAGCCGACCCCTTCCAAACGCCATCGTTCCGTTCAGATCCGGCGTGTCGACACAACCCCCGGAAGGCCCGGGCTGGCCGCGGGGCTCACACGTCTGCGCAGAAGCATGTGTAAAGGTAACGTTCTGTACATTTTATTTCAATAAAGACATAAGACAAACAGCGTAAAGATGCCCGGATGCCCTAAAGATAAATACATTTAAAAGATTCTCCTTAAAATGAATCTGTAGTATTTCTTTCCTGCAAGCAAAATACTTTTTCTTTAAATACAAAAAAAATCAGTATTCTGAATTGCAAATGTTCTCGCTTGGTTTTTGCAGAAAATCTGCCGTGACGATTTTTTTTTTTTTTAATGAATAAGGATTTTCCACAAAACAGGCTTGCGCTACATGCTATTTTAAACAGTTCAGTGACACAATGTGCTAGCTACGTACACAACAGAGAATATAGTAAGAAAACACTCAACCTGATGAAAAGTTAAAATCTTCATTAATACACTGGAAAAAGTCGACATAACTCATGCCTCTTAAAATCAAAAAATACAAAAATTAAATGTCTTCCTAAAAAGATTTTCCTTATTTTAAGGACTCATTTGAAAATGAAGCTGCATGTAATTTGTACAATAAAATTGTACAAGTAAACAGGTAAATATACATAAAAAATTAACTGACATACTTCTCAATTATCAGTTGTCCACCTTTAATTTCCAATACTGTACTTTCTTAACAAGCATACAAAATATCAAACTTCTCTTTAGAAAAAGTGCCGTTCTGTGACATCTTTCACGCAAAAACAGTCTGAGCCTGTGGCGCGTTAATGCAGTCGAGAGGCAAAGCATCCTAACTTTTAACAAATTATACCCTCCATAAAAAGCCTCCGGAAAAGGAGATTTCACCCCGTTATAAAAATATCCACCTCTGGTAGTGGCTGCATTAGAGACCCAAGGCTGAGAGACTATTTCCATCGAGCGGAGGGGCCGCGCCGGTGGCGTGGGAGCGTTCGGGACCACGGGACGGGTCGCTCAGGGCCTAGAACTGATTGTAAACGGCGAGCGCCGCGGAGGGACTGCCAGCCCACGCCAACCACCTCACGTGCCCCGAGCCACTGAGTGCCAACGCTTCGGCCTCGTGGGAGACAGAAGGCAGCGGCGATGGGGTCGCGGCAAACCTACCCGGGCACCGAGCTCGTCCTCCCGTCGAGATCTGCACGCGCAGCACAGTCTGAGGTATTCCTTGTCCGTCCTTGTTCGTGCCACTGCCAGGTCTTGTCCGTCCGGAGTACACGCCATCGCAACAGTTTAAAATATTCTGGATATTAGTAACTCTTATATTCTTCTTATCTAGCCAGTCTCTTGATCTTTGAAAAGATTTTTGACTACAGTAGAATATTACAGAAAGAAAATATAAATGCAGGGTTGGTTTTTTTCTTTTTTTTTTTTTCCCTCTCTAAATGAAACTTATGTGGGCTAAAACTAGAGAATATTTTAAACAAATATACAGGATGCAGGCAGACGAAGCAGGAAAACGGCCATCCAACGGTTTAATAAAAAACTAAGAATATTTGGCTATTTCCAGAAAAACTATGAAGCGCCTCAACTAAAAGGAATGCATAATGATCTTCTAGTCTAATACAGGTCAAAAATGTAAAAAGGTTATAAACCTGAACAGGAAAAATAAAACAACTTGTACTGGCCATTCCTGTTGAAATGAGAATCTCGAAAGTAACAGAGAAGTGGCTACAAACCCACTTAGAGCACCGAACAGAGAGAAAACACGAGTCCATTTTCAATCTCTGTTGTATCGTGAAATCCTGTGTGGCGACAGGTCAAACTGCTGGTGGCAGAAACAGAATTCTTTATAAACTGCAGATGTCCTGGACATAAAAAATTTCATCGGAGTCGCACTAGTTCTAAAGACTTTTCTGTTCTCGCCTACCTACGGTGTTGGACTGCGTGGTTCCGAATGAATCCAATCTCAGATATAGAAAGTCTCTTCCTGTAACCCTACATTACTGTCGGGCACCAAAGATAAGAAAAGCAAGACGGGGTACAAAAATGCAAAATTTCAACAGTAATGGCAATGTTTTGTTTTAGTCCAAAAAGGGTCCTGCATTTTCTCCCCCTTCAGCGGTTCGACAGAAGGCTTTAGTCGGGGGGTAGCAAGTCATGCAAGCGAAATCTGTCTCGGATGTGAGGTCGGACATCTTCGTTCTGCAGGGAGATAAAAAGGAGACGGTTTTAGGAAGATGAATGCAGCTATCAATCAGATTTTTTTTCCGGCAGCAGTGTTTCGTCACAACAAAATACAAGCCATAAACGCAGAATCATAAAACGCTCTGGGTTGGAAGGGACCTGTACAGGTCATCCAGTCCAACCCCCAAATGAATGTAATTACAGAAACAGCTACGTAACCTTCTCAGCCATTTAGGAGCTATTTATTTAGGAGTCAGTCAAGGGAGATGGTTCTGCCTCTCTACTCTGCTCTCCTAAGATCCCACCTAGAGCCAGAGGCCTCGGCACACGGAGGACATGGAGCTGTTGGAGCAAGTGGAGAGGAGGACACGGAGATGATCTGAGGGCTGGAGCAGGTCCCATACAAGGACAGGCTGGGAGAGTTGGTGTTGTTGAGCCTGGAGAAGGCTCCAGGGAGACCTTAGAGCAGCTTCCAGCACTGAAAGGGACTTTTTGCAAGGGCCTGAAGTGATAGGATGAGGGGGAATTGCTTTGAACTGGAAAGGGGAGAGTTCAGATGAGACATTAGGAATAAATGTTTTCTTGTGACAGTGGCACCGAGGTTGTCCAGAGAAGCCGTGGCTGTTCCATCCTGTGGGAGGTGGGACTGGATGGGTCTTGAGGTCCCTTCCAACCCAACCCATTCTATGATTTGCTTTTTAATGATAAAGGCACCTATCAGAGCCAGCAGCAGGCATTACCTCATCTAAACACCTGCAGATTCTCATTTCACTATAACTCATGTGACAATCGTCCGTTTCTCGATGAAAAGCACTGTTAGAAATACCAGCCCTCTGTCCTTTACAGCAACGAATTCCTCGTGCCAACTCCAGTTCAGGCCCAGAGAGACACACCTGACTTGTTGAAGTCTCAGTCACAGTGATTCAAAACCTCTTAAATCACATGAAAGTACTGAAAGAGCTAATGAACATATGGAGAAGGGGGCAGGGAGCCAAATAAGGGAAGCACTCACCAGCTCTACGAGTTTCTCCAGAAATGGAATCAATTTTAGCAGTTCGTTGTCATTTTTATCCATGAACCAGCTTTCTATAGGAATTCCATTTGAAAGCTAAAGTAAAAAAAAAAAAAATCATCAACACATGATTTATATTTCATTTATCTAAAAATACAACTCATGAAATAGCATTTGGGGGGAAAACCATTTCCGAGCTAGAGTTTATTGTCTATTTTGCCTTTAAAGCTTGTCTTAAACTTCATTTTGGAAATATCTCCTTCCTTGGCACCCATCACTACAAGGATCTCCACATCGAAGCCGAAGCCAAACCAGCTCTGACAGTCCCACTGCTCTGACAAGCGCTGGTGTTCCGAGACGATGTGATGTTAAAGCAGGCTGGACACGGCCTGTGTCCCAAGGCTCAGGCAGGAGGGTTTGTGGAGTTTTTGCTTCTTGAATGGAGGTGTTGCAGATCCCACCCTGCGCTCCCTTATCCACGGACTAGGACTGACTCCAGTCACCTACTGTCCTTCTGGGAAGTCTAAACCACAGGGTGTGACTATGTAAGGCTGAATCATAAGCAGTTCGTATTTCATAGAATCACAGAGTAACAGGTTGGAAGAGACCCACTGGATCATTGAGTCCAACCATTCCCACCAATCACTAAACCATGTCCCTCAGCACCTTGTCCACCCGCACCTTAAACCCCTCCAGGGAAGGGGAATCAACCCCCTCCCTGGGCAGCCTCTGACACTGCCCAATCNCCCTTCCCCAGCTTCGTTGCTCTTCTCTGGACTCGCTCCAGCCCCTCAACATCCTTCTTGTGCTGAGGGGACCACAACTGACCCCAGGATTCGAGGAGCGGCCTCACCAGTGCCGAGTCCAGAGGGAGAAGAGCCTCCCTGGCCCTGCTGGTCGCACCATTTCTGATCCAAGCCAAGATGCCATTGGCCTTCTTGGCCCCCTGGGCCACTGCTGCCTCACGTTAATTTCCACCCGCTCTTTCTCATTTATCTGGCGCTGGAAATCTAAACCCACCACAGAACCCAGGGCAGAGCCCTGGCCGGTGAGCAGTTTCTTCGGCACGGCAGGACGAGCCGACTGCCCCACAGGCTCTTCCCACTGAAGTCATTTCCTTCACACCTGATCAGCTCCTCCCAGGAGTAAAAGCAGGCAAACCCGAGTGATGTGTTCCAGTGCGGTTTGTGAGCTTAAACACCAACTTAAGCACCAGACTGGAGTAAGAAGTGAGACCAAACAGTTGCATTTCACCACCGCTCTCCGGAACTGCAGTGGCCTCACCTGATAAGCAAAGGCTTGCGGTGAATTGTCAATGATGATCGTTTTTGAGAGATCTCTACCGAGAATGTTTAAATCCTTTATGTAATTCCCTTGTACACAAACACAATGCTCGCGGAAAAGTCGATGCCTGTGAGTAAAGCAAAATATTAATTAATGAGACAAATTACATCCTCGACATTGCACGGGGGGGAAAGAAGAGTTAACTTTGCCAACCATCACCCAGGCTTCTCCTCACTGATTACTCAGCCCCTTTCAAAGAACTGTGCTCTTCTTACATCTCCCATGAGCTGTTACCGGTGGAATAACCAGTGATTGGGACTCTACGCCAATCTGGTTCTGCAGGCTTTGGTTTTAACAAATGTCAGTCAACACCTCTTGCTTTCTAACCAGTCTTCACAGATGGATCAAAGGGACCCAAAATACTCGATGATTTTGCGAGGCCCCTGGACCAAACATCAGCTTTGCACAGGAGCCAGGAGCCACTGGGGTTAATTATCCCTTTATTTCGTTCCACTGTTCCAGCTCCTGGCCTCCCTACGCCGCTGCAGGCCAGAACAAAAACCATCGGAAGAAACATTTTGTTTTCTGTTACCTCTGCTCACAATTAACCCGTTTCAGTTATTAGAGCTTGAAAAAAAGCCTCAAGGCCAAAACATTCCATCAACTTCTTCCTTTCCAATTAGTCTACTCCATTTTAATTTATTACAGAAGGAATACAGAGTAAATGGGAGGACAGACTAAAGGATTCAGATTATAAAAACACCAGGAATAAAACTGAAATTTCATGCAATAGCAACACAATTCTAGTTTAAAAATAATCTGTAAGCCAGACAGGCCATGAGCGTTAAAGCCGTATAACCATGCAGTTCCCTTAGGGCTGCTTGTTTGAACAATGTTTTCAGAAGTTGTACGCAGCGTGCTGAGTTTCACCGAGGGGATGAGTTCCTCATGTTGCTATGGAGGAAAACGAGCCGATGCCTCGGCAGCGAGTGGCTTTATATATAGACTGTGAGTCACACGTGTGGAGTGCCTGACAAACCCTCCCTCAGGCGAATGTCAACGCTAATCCTGCCTCGGTGTCAGCTCCTCAGCGGCACATGAATCACAGCGGGACTCACGCAGACTCTCAGAACACCCTTTGGCTGTGCATTCTATGACCTCCCGTTCCTAAGACAGAACTGCTGGCCTGAATCAGAGCCATGAGGGCCCGGGAGGAGGGGTTTTAGTGCTAGGGATGCACACACAGACTCATGTTTTGGAAGAGCAAACATTTGACATGTTCACTCATCCCACTCGGCTGTGCGATCCCACCAGGCTCAGATCTTCCAGTGACTGGAAGCATTTGGAAGCTCAGCTTTGTCTAGCTGTTCAAATTTCAGCGTCAAGGAGGTTACCAAAGCCAAAGCTGAGTTCTGCTGTGCACACCACATAAGAATAAGTCATAAGGTGACTATTCCTGGACAAAAACTAGTGAGCAGTTTATCTTTATGCCCTTAGGGAAATGAGTTGCAATGTGCCTAAGCTTCCAAGTGAAAACAACGGATGCAGCCGCTCCCTGGAGGGGTTCAAGGCCAGGTTGGATGGGCCTTGAGCCTCTTGATCCAGTGGGAGGTGTCCCTGCGCAAGGCAGGGGTGGCACTGGATAGGCTCTGAGGTCCCTTCCGACTCAAACCATTCCCTGATTCTTATTCTAGCAACTGCCACCTCAGCCCAAATCGTAATTTTATGACCTGTCTAAAGAAAATCAAGGTTGCACTGAGGAACGTAAAAATAAAATCCCGCAGGAGTGCTTTGCAGCAACGTCACAGCTCCTGCAGCTCCGACTCCAGTCAAGCACAGCTGCTACTGCCTGTACTGGGAACACCCTGCGCAGAGCGAGTCCCTGAGCAGACTCCTCTCTGGTTTCAGCTTCCCCACGTTACAGCCTGCCTTGCAGATGAGGAAAACAGACAGAATTTCATCCAGCAGAGCTTCTTCACACCTTAAGGAACCACTGCTGAGAAATGCCAATCGCCTCCAAACACAGCTCAGCATTGAGAGAAGAAATGAAAACCCAGAACAACTCCACTACGAACCCTACAAACAATTTGTGATTAAGAAATAAACCCACGCTGATCGGAAAGATAACTATGCAATCATAGTTTATAACTAATAGATCAAATTTGAGTAGTTTAACAAGTAATCTATCGCTCCATTGATTTCTGTGTTCAGACTGTGCACTGCAAACCCAGCAGCGCGAGCAGCCCCGGCACAGGATGNAAAAAGCCATTATTTTAGATATCAGTGTGTGAATATAACTTAAAAATCAAATTCAAAAGTAGCGTTTACTTGTTCCTACCTCATAAATCTGAGACATACGTTCCAGGAATTCTCGGAAGAATGGCCGTAACCGGACATAAACCTGTAGCAGAGAGAGACTTTATCAAATATTCAAAATACTTCTGCGATCATCTGCACTGTTAAGTATCAGTCTGTAAAGACTAGGTCAAAACAGCATTCTGGGTGAAGTGAACAGCCAATATTAACTTCCTACAGAATAATAACGCAATTAAAACAATAATTAAATTAGTTTGCAGCCTAAGCAGCTATTGGTGAAAGCGTAAGAAGGTAATATTAGGCTTCGAAATTTTACTGGAAGATTTAACGGAATTAGAAATAATTTCAATTAAAATATGGAAGCTGGACAATCTCTAAAGGCAAAATTAAACCGGTTGCTTTGACTCGATAATCCGGTGGGTCTCTTCCAACCTGGTGATTCTATGATTCTATGACTAAACATTTGGAATCAGCTTTCACGAGCCAGGAGGCATCAGTTCAGTTACCGGATAATGTGTGTCAGCACAGAAAATCAATAATCTTAATAACCTTCTTCCACCAAGAATTATGCATGGAATCTGGAGGTGTCAGAAGCAATAAAACACAAAAGCTTCAGCTGTTCCCGATTTCCATAAATTCAAACACCACCAGCACAGACCTGCACACACACACAAATTATTCCCTGTGAAAAACAGCAGATTTAAAAGAAGAGATACAGTGTTTGGAGACTCCTGTGCCTCTGATTCCACCCAAAATACAGGACCTGGAGGCATCTCTACCAGCCTGCAGCCATGGGGCAACGGCCTGGCCCCCAGCAGTGGGGAGAGCACCAACCAGGCACTGATCTGCTCCTGGGGCACCACATCCATGTTTCTGCTTTAATAACGCCCTGGTGTGTGGCACAGATCTGGGCTTGACACCAAGCAGTGCTACATGCTGGGAGAAGCCTGAGTGGAGAACTGC
>WAAB01024633.1:246557-259128 GCA_013389865.1 Piaya cayana | reverse complement strand
TCTATGACTCTATCAACGATGACCGGGGTGAGACTGACCCCCCTGTACTCCGCTTTCCTTTCTGTTTGGTGCACAGATTGCCCAGACATTACGTGGGTGTGAAGAGAGAGTTACTGAAATACCCAGAGAGAGCAGGGAGTGCACGGAGTGTCTTTTCATTTCAACAAGGTAATGTCAGCTTTATCAATTGTTAACGGGAACAGGCTTAACTTTCCTGTCCAATCCCAGTACCTGTCCAAAAGCATTTGCATTCCTTTTGTAGCCGGGAGATGGCAGTGGCCAAACTCCCAGCATTCCTGCCTCCCCCTGCTGCAAGGAGACGCTGCTGCCAAGGAGCTGCCATCCACCACGCGCTGTTAGCAGTCAGTGAACCAGAGCCCAGGACCAACCAACGCTGCTGCCCAGCATTCCCAGCACCAGGCAACCCACCTCAGCGGACTCGACGCCGGCAGTTTGTAACCCAGAGAGCTGCTATATCCCAGATACTTATCTCTCATTAATCACAGTGAGAGCAAATACGCACAGCACGAATTCAGGTGTTAAACAACGTAAGAAGGTTTATATTCCTCCATGCACGCTAATTACCTGGTAAATGACATCTTGAAAAAGAACAGGGAAAGTGAGTGCAGCATCTTCTAACTCATTTAGGCTACAGTGCACTAATGTTTCATCCTATTGAAAAAAATAAAAGATGGTATAAAAGAATGAAACAAATGGGAAAAAATGTCAAAAGCAGAGGTCGTTTTGTGAGTTTTTACACCACTAACAGGGCGTGAGACAACTTTCAAAGCAGAGAGACCAAGAGGAAATCATCCCCTGGAGAGGTTTAAGGGACGGGTGGACGAGGTGCTGAGGGACATGGGTTAGTGATTGGTGGGAATGGTTGGACTCGATGATCCAGTGGGTCTCTTCCAACCTGGTTATTCTATGATTCTATCTTCTATGATTCTATAAAACCATATATATTTTCTGTGAACGTTTTTAAAAGTGGATTTGTGCCCTCTAAGAATGTTTTAAGAATTAAAAGATTCATTCTTGATCAATCTTGATGCAAGACACACACAGCTGAATTCTCTCATTTATTCCATCTTGGTTTTCCCACAGTGGATTCAGGAAAGCCTTTTGGGGACAGGGAACTTTGAGACAATAGAAGTTGTCATGCCTTTTGGTTTCACCAACACACACAGTGAGCGCTCTATTCTTATTTTCTACTGCAGACTATATTTAACTAAAAAATACAGTCGTGTAACATCAACCAAGGCCTTTTTGTTTAATGCAAACACGACTATTCCAGCTACCAAGAGAACAAATGAAACGCGGCCGACCCGCTGCTTTTGGTTGGTGCTTACAGAGACACTCACCAAGTCTAGAACTAATGAGAATTCCGGTGTGCTTCTTGTTTTGAGTGGAAGAGCTGGCTTCCTGTTCAGTTGTTCTTCCGTTAGTGGGGGAACGTGTTTGATGAAATAATACCTGAAAAGAATCCAGGTTTTGCTGTAAAAATGTGTATCCAGGATTTAACTGGTAGCCCAGCTTAATATTTCAAACATTCAAGGCTGCACGAGAAATAAGTATTTTGAAGTAAATTTAAAGTAAAGTATTTTAAAGTTAAAAACCCACATCAATATACACTTATTTTTAAGTTAAAAGCTCTTGGAATTTGCAATGATGGTCCAATTTCAATAAAAATGTCTTAATCCAATATGCAAAATGACCAACTGAGTATTTTCAGTACAAATTTTATTCAAGTACAATATTCAGTACAAATTTTATTCAAGGCCAGACTGGATGGGGCCTTAGGGCTGGTAGGGGGGCTGGACCTAGATGATCTTGAAGGTCCCTTCCAACCCAAACTATTCTATGATTCTGTGATTCTATGATAATTCTATGATTCTACAATTCTATGAAATCTAAGCACTTACGGATCAAAGACTTCCCAGTCTTCTTCATAGGTGGCTTCCGCGTGAGCTGATGAGTAGCCACTGTCTGGAGATACTGGTGCTAAAATTCAACGAAAATGACCAAAACGAGAAATAAAACAAAACACCACAGGAGCTGGTCTCATTAGTGCGGTTTGTAGAAGTGAAAACTTGCAGATAGGTGCGCCTCAACCACCAGCGACAAAGCTCTCAGCCCCCCTGCCAGTCCCTCGACTAAAAGGTTGAATTCCTTTCCTTGCGAGGAGGCCTCAAAAAGCTCCCCATGATTTCACCATCGATGGTGCAAGGGTCTAGGGAGGATTCAGATCACTCCGCAGTTTGGCCCTGGCCATTTACAAAGAGGAGAAGCTGCATTTTATGGATACAATCTTTGTCAAAAAATACATCTGAGGAAGAAAATGTGGAAAACTAACGTAGGATCTGTGTTCCTCAACCCCCTCACCGTGATGTTCTAACACCAGATACCAAGGCATCGTCCAGTTCCCTGTTAGGATCAGTGAGTCTCAGTGTGTGTTTTTAATGGTGGGGTGGGTTCAGGATTAATCAAAATGCCTTTCTTCTGGAATCTTTGGTTTTCATTTTCAGTTATGAGGTAACTGAGTTGCCCAGGGAGGGGGTTGAGTCACTTTCCCTGGAGGGGTTTAAGGGCCGGGTGGACAAGGTGCTAAGGGACATGGGTTAGTGATTGATGGGAATGGCTGGACTCAATGATTCAGTGGGTCTCTTCCAACCTGGTGATTCTATGATTCTATGACCAGGAACAAAGGGGACTTGCCCGGGCTGCTTCTTTGGTGCATACCAGAGATTTAGAGCTTTGTCTATTAAACACACAAATCAATATTAGCACGGTTTGCACGCCCTGAGCGAATGTGAATTGTTAATTTACACGGAATGGAGGTGGCAGGATGTCCCCAAGAGCACAAATCACTGAGCTTCAGCACGGGAGCCCAAGGCAAGCGCACACTTCTTACCTGTCAGTGGTGGCAGGTCACGGTCGGTGGTTTCCTCCACCTCTTCCAAGCCGTTGTTGACAGAGCGGACCTGCACCGCCTGGCTGCTATAGGCTGCTCCGTTAGTTGATGTCGCGGTGCTTGTAGTGATCTCATCTACTTGTTCCATATCAAGCTGTTTCACTATTTCTTCAGCTTCAACAGCTTGTCCGGGCGAATCTGATCCTGATGTTCCTGAGTGAAGAGTTCAGTAGGGTCAGTCACTACCTCTGAGTTCCCACCAGGACTCTGACATCGTCAGGAACCACACACAAGTCTCAAAATAATCAAAGAGAGCTGCATGTGATCCCTGTTACAAAAATCAGAACTAAAATGCAGACATGACAAATGCCTCTTACGTTTGGGACAAGGAACTTAATACTAATGTTTTATGTTTCTTCTTTTCCTTTTGGAATAAAAAATGCACCGCTAGATACTGTGAAAGGAATGTTCCACCGCTCACAAACTGATTGCTCCTATTAATGACCATCCTGCAAGGATTCAGGAGTCCTTTATCAGGTAGGGGCAGCTCTTGGCCCGTACATCAGAATGAAAAGCTCACAGTCGCTCAAAGCAGCTTTTTCTTTAATCCATCTATCACTCTTAGCTTTAACACCAGCGGCTTTTGAACGACACTCACCATTTTTATTTGCTGGTGAAAAAAAATTGAAAACAGGAGAAAATATGGTTCCCAGTAACGTAGTTCGCGGGGGGCTGCCGGTGGAAGGATTATCTTCTAATTTTCCATTTTGCTTTACGTGTTGGTTTGTCATTTCGTAACTTCCAGCTTCTGGAAAATAAAAGTTAGGCAGTATTACTTTTTTACCCTGCTTCTGTTCCTCACAGTTACGTCCTCTCTTTTGTTGTTATTATTTTCACTACAGGAGGGATCTCTCCTGCTCATGGTTCAATTTGGTTGATAAAAAAATTAGTCTAAGTATTAAAGAAGGAAGTGCTAGCAATGAAGTACCAACAGAAAACTCAAAGGCCAATTTTCAACAGCATCTTAAGTCCAACACAAGTCAGGAAGCACTTGCTGTCACCACAGATTAATGAATAATAGAAGGTGAAATCGTTTAAATGGGCTGGATGCTGGAACGGCAATTTTAAGCGGCTTCACGCCTTTCACAAGGAATAGATGCCAGCACCGGGGGGACTCCAGTAGATGGAAACAAGAGAAAGAGCCACTGGAAGTGCAGCACTGCACCTCCTGAGCTAAGTCCATGGTTTATTTTCATGTACATTTTCAACTGTGAAGCCCAGTCAAGAAGGAAACATTGCCACCTCCTGGCTGAGATCCAGGAGAGGCTGGAGTGAAAGAGAAGCTCTTTACTTCACAGTAACCCAGCTCCGAGACGCCTGCCCGTGTGGAAGCGAGCAAATGCATTCTGTGCACACCAGCTAAGAACCTTTCTGTCAGCTGAGCCAACGGAGCTGCACCAGCACCGAGACTGCCCTCAGCAGCACCGAGTGATTTAATCAAGAACATCCTGTCGCTGTGAGTAACACGGGCTCAGCGTGCTCTCTGTGCGCATCTCGGACACCCTTGGCGTAGTCAGTGGTTTCTCCTGCATCCCACTGTAAGCAGGCGCCTATCTGTCATCTCTCCAGGAGGTAAAAAAATTGAACAGCAGCAAACGCTGGAAAAAGAGGTTAGTCCTAAAGCCACGTCACAGAGACACCTGCCAATAACCACACAGCAAATTCGCCCATGCTGCAGCCTCCCCACCACTGAAGTCACTCATCTGAAGCTCCATCCTCTCCTTAGCTACCAGTTCTGCAGATCCTACTGGACTGTGAAATCTCTGGGACCTTGCTGACCAGCTTAGCAGAAAGCAAAGGATACCCAGGTGATGGGGGGTGGAGAATGACACTGACAGGCAGCACAACCCCCTTCAGCTGGTTTCCTTAGAAAAGAAGTCTAGAACATGGGGATTTTTTAAGTCAGATTGGGAATGACAGCTGATCCCTTCAACATTACTGACCATTCCATCACATCGTTGAAAAAGAAACAATTTTCATAGGGAATGGGGTTGTGCTATCTCCACCCTTAGAGGTATTCACAGCTCGACCAGCCAAGGCTCTGAGCAGCCTGATCCAGCTCTGACACCAGAACTCTCTGGGAGCTGGATCAGCTGTGAGGGGAGCAGCCGGATTGGCCCAGGTGACCTTCAGAGGTCCCTTCCAATGGAAATTTCCCTATGATTCTATGACAGAAACTCCCCTCCATGTCTGACAAGTCCTTTCGGTATCTAAGTGCACCTGGTTACTTCCACAAAGGCCACGAGTCAGTCAGTCACATTTTGTGAGAAAATGGGAGAAGAACTGATTCCGATAACTACCAGTGGGTTGTTCGAATTTTTTTTTTTTTAAATTAAATTAGCTCCAAAATAGCTGGTCCTGATCACATATCCAGATCGTCCTTTCACAACTGATGTGTGTAAGAAGCAGGGTAACTGTTGTTGACAGTCTTAGAAATTTCATTTTGCTGCTACCAGCTCAGCCTTCTCTCGCTGAAGCCAATCACAAGGCTCCCCTCTGCCGCTGACGGAGCGTTCTGTGCGAGCGACCGGCGTGAGACACCGACTCGCTGGTCCCTGCAGCAACAAACGATCAGAACCTCTACAAACCTCCATTCATCTGACTTTTCCGCCGCACTCGAGAGATCGGTTTGTTAGGCTTTTCTCCTGCTTGAGGTGTGGATGTGATCAAGTTGTTATCGATATCCCGTTCAATTCTACTTCTTTTTGCAGGGTTTTCTCTTTCTTCCTTAAAATAGAAAAGAGGGGAAAAAGAAACAGATTGAATCGTGCCTCTTTTCTCCACCAGAAAGTGTCAGCTGTCAGAGGAAGTTTGACAAAAGGTCCGTTTATTGTTCCATTTCCAGATGGGGAACAGGCATGTATCTGGGCAGCTGGAATTTTAAACTCATTTAAACAGACACCACTGAAGGTCAAATATTGGGGAAAAAAATTGGGATTTCTTCAGTCAAAAACCTGTCAGTAAGCACTACTGCCCTGGAAAGCGGATTTATAAATGTTGAAGTGCTGTGGACCTCAGGAAACGCAGAGACAAGGCAGCTGGAATTACCTGAAACTTGATTTTTTAATACCTGCTAAATTCACAGAGAGCATAACAATATCCAGTATGAAATCACTCTTCTCTGGAACTGGATGATCTTTAAGGTTCCTTCCAACCCAAACCATTCTATGATATTTATGGTGTCAGATAAATGCCCTATGACTCTGATCCAAACCGCCAGGATGGACCCATTAGGAAGCAAGTCCAGAGACGAGCAATGAAGCTGGGGAAGGGGCTGGAGAACAGGCCTGATGAGGAACGGCTGAGAGAGCTGGGGGTGTTTATCGTGGAGAAGAGGAGGCTGAGGGGAGACCTCATTGCTCTCTGCAACTACCTGAAAGGAGGCTGTGGAGAGGAGGGAGCTGGGCTCTTCTCCCTAGGGACAGGGGACAGGAAAGAGGGAATGGCCTCAAGCTCCACCAGGGGAGGGTCAGGCTCGACATAAGGAAAAGATTTTTGACAGAAAGGGTCACTGGGCAGTGTCAGAGGCTGCCCAGGGAGGGGGTTGATTTCCCTTCCCTGGAGGGATTTAAGGGTCGGGTGGCCGAGGTGCTGAGGGACATGGGTTAGTGATTGATGGGAACGGTTGGACTCGATGATCCGGTGGGTCCCTTCCAACCTGGTGATTCTGTGATTCTATGAAGATGCTTCCTGCCGTAAATCCACCCAGCCTGGGTGGGGATTTGGATTCCAGCACACCCGTAATCGAATGGCTGGGCAAGCAGCGCACAGACACTATCTCAGAGTTCTAACGTTTCCATGGCAGCCCCAGGACTCCTTTGTTCCGCCACCAGCGCTTTGGAAGACGGCCCAGCAGTATCGGTATCGCGCCACGCTAATGCCACGGGAAGCCCTCCAAATCCTGCTGCAGGCAGCGAGGACACGGAAGGGAACCGCTCAAAACCGTGGGCATCTTACACTAAAAAGCCTTTCAGGAAAGAAAAAGACTGAAATGTAATTCAGAGATTTGGGAGAGGGAGAGAAGTGGGGAAGAAAGTCAACAGAGAGACAAAGGAACGGAAAACCAGACATATTTCTCTTATCTCAAAATTCCAATGTAATATGTTTTGCTGAGATTTCAGCAGTTTCTTGCAGCGGTTTTGCAGCCAAAATGTTGCACGAGTTTGCTACGGGAGAGGTACAGAACATGAGAAAACCAAATTGTCCTGGTCTAATGAAAAACAAAATGTAAGTCGATGTAACCATTTATTTTTACTAAAATGTTCCTTTGTCCCTGCCTCGGTGTTTCTCTGATAATTAAAACATGCTCTGAAACATTTAATTTCACCATATTTTTGACAATTTAAGAATATACTGTGACTCTAATTAAAATGATTTCACTTTCAGCTTGTTATAAGATGGTTATTTCAACACCTAGATCAAAAAAAGCAGAAAATACTTGTGAATTCGTATCATACTGGGACACGTTTGAGTTCAGTTATCAGTTCTTGGCAACTCTTCCTTACAGTCATTTACCATAATGTCACGATCTGGATCGCTAGGACTGAGTGAAGTTGGGTGTTGGTCCCTCCACTCAAACCCCACTGGTTTTGGCATTATCTAGATATAAAATTCACCCTGCAAACATACAGGCAACAGGTTTTAGCATGTGCAGACCCGCAGAGCTCAGATTTCTGTCTGCAGCAGGACAGATGAGGGTTAGCGGCTCGGCCCTGACAGCCTTCACCACAATAACAACCGGAGCAGTCCCACCCGCGCCACAAGAGCTGCACGTGTGGGCTTGGACTTTAATCACTCGATGGGTTCCTAAACAACTTTGAATACAAATGTCAAAACTATTCAGGAAATTGATGCCTGCAGACCTGCTTTTCTTAGCTGCCAGTGCGGTTAATTCCCATATTCAAAGAATCCCTAAATCAAAAATCTGCTGAGGTTATTAGAGAGTCTTTTCACAATGAAACACCCAGGGAATAAATCCTGATTTACTGGACTTGTCTTAAATACACCTACAACTGACTCCTGTAGGGTCTGAAAGTCTGTTATGTTAAAGAAAACTCCCTGTTGCCTGACAGCCCTATCACAGGGTCTTCCTGCCTCCTGATTTTTTACAAGCATGTTTTGCTTCCACCTCATTACATGTTCGTTTATTCTTAACACAAACAGTTTTAAATCAAATTGAACTCATCACGACCCAATGTAAAAAGCGAAAGAAGCTAAGAGTGTACCTTGGGTGTGCTGCCCTTGATAAACTTCTTGATTGAAGACAACAAGCCGGTTTCATTTTTCTGTGGTTTCCCTCCGCCAACAGGCAAGCTCTCTTCCACCTCTGAATGTTTCCTCTTGGCCCTCAGCGCTCGTTGTGCATGGATCTGATTCGACTGCTGAGAAGCTTTCCGCGTTCTCAGCCTCATTTTCATGGGCACCACATGTAAAGCTGTGAAAGGGAGAAACAAAACTATGGAGTAATTGAAGAAACGTACTACCTCAATCCACGTGGCTTAGCTTAAACCAACGAGAAGTGCTGTTTAAGTCAAAGCACTGAAGAACAAATGAACGTTACCTGGCCACGGATACATCTGACCACTAATCATAGAATCATAGAATCATCAGGTTGGAAGAGACCCACTGGATCATGGAGTCCAACCATTCCCATCAATCACTAACCCATGTCCCTCAGCACCTCATCCACCCACACCTTAAACCCCTCCAGGGAAGGTGACTCAACCCCCTCCCTGGGCAGCCTCTGACACTGACCAATCACCCTTTCTGGGAAACATTTTTCCCTCATGTCCAGCCTGACCCTCCCCTGGTGGAGCTTGAGGCCATTCCC
The DNA here is from genome assembly GCA_013389865.1 of Piaya cayana. NCBI lineage: Eukaryota > Metazoa > Chordata > Aves > Cuculiformes > Coccyzidae > Piaya > Piaya cayana. Next base: position 250,327 of record WAAB01024633.1, on the reverse strand, counting down.
TCTCGTCCTGTCCCTGTCCCTTGGCAGAAGAGCCCAGCTCCCTCCTCTCCACAACCTCCTTTCAGGGAGCTGTAGAGTGCAATGAGGTCTCCCCTCAGCCTCCTCTTCTCCAGGCTGAACTCCCCCAGCTCTCTCAGCCACTCCTCACAAGGCCTGTTCCCCAGCCCCTTCACCAGCTTCATTGCTCTTCTCTGAACCCTCTGATCCGAGGAACAACACATCTAACCACTTCTAAGGTGAAAAGGATCACGTAGTGCCTGGAGTTTTCACCATCCAATGACCCGGGCAGTCCTTTCCAGCCCTGTGCTCCTCACAAGGCTTCATTTTAAGTCTCTACATTAAATTTGAGATGAGGTATGAACCTGAATTCACGTCAAGCGTTCACAGAAGAAATCATAAATGAGACTGTGTCCAATACAGGTGAGGATGAAGCAGCTCCAAGGAACCTCAGACTGATCTTCAATACAGCTGCATTCGGGAATAAGATTAGACCCCAGGGAGACTCAGGCAAGGGCTGGATTTATTAAAGCAGAGTAAGAGGCCATTCCAAGAATGTGTTCCACTTATCTCCAGCCTTCAACTCAACTGCAGGTGTGGTCGAATCTGTGCATGAACGTAGCTGCTTTCCTGGACTAAGGGATGTGCCTTCTCCAGCTGAGCAAAGCTCACACAGGGGTTGATTTGAGTGGCACTGCTCAGGTGCTTAAAATCATCCACATACTAGATCAGGGGCACAGAAAAGAAGCAGCAAGGAATCCACCTGAGCTGGACTGCCCAGAAACACTGGTAAGAGAGTAACATGCATTGTCTGGCTGAAATCATGGCAAGAAGTGTTTCTTTTGAAGAAAAGCACGTGCTTCTCACGACAAGAATCAGTTCCTGCCTTTCTGAGGTCACTTACCACGTATCTTACTGCTGAATAGAGGATAAGCCACCCCTAACACTGAAATACAAGTGATGTCACAGCAGCTCTTCTTTAGGAAGCGGAGGGGGCACAGAAGCACCATGATAAGAGCTTGCAAACCAGCCCAGAAACTGCATTTCACAGGGTCATTGGGCACTGTCAGAGGCTGCCCAGGGAGGGGGTTGAGTCCCCTTCCCTGGAGGGGTTTAAGGGACGGGTGGACGAGGTGCTGAGGGACATGGGTTAGAGATTGATGGGAATGGCTGGACTCTATGATCCAGTGCATCTCTTCCAACCTGGTGATTTTATGATTCTGCGATTTCTTCACAGACAGACTGATCTCGACCCCAGTGAGAGGTGTTCTGGCTAATGAAGAGTTAAATTAACCACCGAGACAATTCTAGAAGCCTGAGCAAAAGAAGTGCTCGACAGGCACAGGCGATACCTGCTTTAACTGCCAGCACACATTTTGTTTCCCACACATGCACGTCCAGCACCTTCCATCAGGTGTTAATGCAGAGACTGGTTACAGGCAGGAAAGAGACAAGTCAGGACTGGGAAATGCCTGAGGTAACGACGCAAACGAGCCCCAGTCAGTCTGTGGGGTGTAAGGAAGGCAGCAGGAGCAGCAGCCTGCAGGGACAAACAGGGATTCCTTACAGTCCTGTGCCCTCTAGGAACAGCAGCATCCCAGCTCCTCACAGCCACGGTGCCTTCACTACCAGTAAAATCCACATAATGTTTAAAAGAATCTACTGTATGCGGAGAACAGGAATGCAGAGAATCATGGAAACCAGCCCGGTTTTTGTTCACGCTCCTTGCCACTAGGAAAATAAAAAGATAAAAATAACATTCTTATATGAAGATGTAAAGTAAACCTGCCTGTTATCAGAACTTGCACCTCCCCTCTTCTATCTTAGAGTGTTGCCAGCTTAGTTTTTGCGGTACGATTTAGAGTGGGAAGGATCCCCAACAATGGACACGTGCTCCTACTGCACTTCATAGGGATCAGGGGCTCTAATTATGAACCTGAAGAAATTATCAAACACCAATAGACAGGACAGCCCAAAGTCACCTTAAACCATGTAAAATATTTTCACTTAAGAAATATCACGGAAAGCATTGTTTTTTACCACCGTGGTGGGGATTAAATCATGTTCTTTGTTAGTACGACTCAACTTACTCAGTGGAACACAGCAAAGGGCTCAGAGCAGCCCTGATGTCTCGGAGGTAACCAGGGGGCTGTGTTTGCGTGATGCTAAGCACCTTCATCTCTAGGACTCTGCCAACGCCACCACAGAATCATTCTGATTGGGAAATATCTTTAAGATCACTGAATCCCAGGGATCCAGCCTGCCCCGATCCCTCCAGAGATCACCAGAAGAGGACAGTCTCACTGGAACATCAAAGCCTGGGCCTGAGCATCACTGTTCTTGCACCTTTCCTACACTGTAATTCCTTTCTGTCAGTCCGAACTGTGGTCTCACACAAACCCAATCGCTGGAGCTGAGCTGGTGTTCAGCTGTGCAGGCGTACGGCACAGAACTGAAACAGCTCCTTAAACCATGTGTGTTGAGTAAATCAACGTCTACACACGTGAGATCCTTAATTCTCATCTACCCAGTTCAAAACACTCTGGAAGGGAAGAATAAAGTTACATCAAACTATCTCCAGCTCTTGATTGGCTGTTCATAACCATTTACTGTGGGAATTAGGGATTCTGTAAATGAACACTAACACAGAGTGGGAATTTAGCACACTCAGAGATGTAAACCACATTCATTAAAACATTATTTACGTGTTTTGAAAACCTGGAAGACATCCTGAAATGTGATTAGACAAACCCAGCAGCCTTCTAGAGTATTCCGGCAGGGAATGGAAGAGAACTGCCCTTCCCTACACTAAAAACAAGTGTGTGTAAAAAAGGAATGACATGAAAAATTGTAAAACGCTAAGACCGATGCTTGTGAAATGCCAGTTTAAGAACGGAAATATTACTGACAATTTGCTGCACTACAGCGTGCCTGATCTTTCAAGAAGCAAAACAACTACTTAGCAGATAAAAGATGAATGATTCAATCTCTGTCGGCGGTGAGTGCACATCGATCCAGCAAGGAGCCACCCATCCCATCCGTGCTCCATGGCTAGAGAGCAATCTGGCTCAGTTCACACCCAGGGTATCAGGCCTCCAGTTATAAATATCTCTAACGGACTTAGCAATGGTTACCTGCAATCCCCGCAGTGACAGAAATTTGCTTTCCTCACGTGTATTATTTTTTATTTTTTGATAGGAATGGTTGGACTCGATGATCCGATGGGTCTCTTCCAACCTGGTGATTCTGTGATTCTATATGATAGGGGACAGTTATTACTCAGGCTATGTTAGTGTTTCTCTTCCGCAGCAAGCACAGAGCAGACTGCAGCACTCAGCACGCTCTCAATCAGAACAGTCAAGTCCAAACAGGTACCTGGACTTCCTTCCTCAGCCAGGCACGATCCAGATCTCCCCGCCGCACGCCTGACCGAGTGCCTGGAGCACCCAGGGCCTCCCTCTGCCCCCCACAGCCCAGACACAGCACTGCCAGGAGCTGTGCGAGACCGAAACCGAGCGGTTGGGCAGGCGGTTCCATGCAGGATTACAGCAAACAATCCTAAGGAGTCTGGGTACTGTGGTTCCCTTTCATAGAATCACAGAATCACCAGGTTGGAAGAGACCCACCAGATCATCGAGTCCAACCATTCCCATCAATCACTAACCCATGTCCCTCAGCACCTCGTCCACCCGCACCTTAAACCCCTCCAGGGAAGGTGACTCAACCCCCTCCCTGGGCAGCCTCTGACACTGCCCAATCACCCTTTCTGAGAA
>WAAB01024633.1:232897-246465 GCA_013389865.1 Piaya cayana | reverse complement strand
CTCCCTGGCCCTGCTGCTCACACCGTTTCTGATCCAAGCCAAGATGCCATTGGCCTTCTTGGCCACCTGGGCCACTGCTGGCTCATGGTCAGCCCCTTCTCCTCCGGGCAGTTTCCAGCCAGGCTTCTCCTAGTCCGTAGCTGCTCAGGGTTGTTGTGCCCCAAGTGCAGGACCCGCCATTTGGCCTTGTTAAACCTCATCCCATTGGTCTCAGCCCATGGATCCAGCCTGTTCAGATCCCTTTGGAGCCTCCCGACCCTCCAGCAGATCCACACTTCCACACAGCTTAGTGTCACCCGCAAATCTGCTAAGGGAGCAAGATTCTCCTTCAGAAGCTTGCAGCTCAAAACTCTGGGCAGTTGTGCCATTCCCTCCTCACACCAAGCTGACAGTGAAGGATCACTGCACCATTGTGAACCCAAAGCCAACTTATAAACACACCAACAGCAAATGCAGTGAACATTTAAAGACTCCAGCCAGGTTTCTGCACTGCATATGTGCCGTATTTTACCCCCTTGGAAACCCCTTCTGTCTTGAAGTCCTTCTACGTCTGTAAAGTGGAGGAAAAAAAAGAAAAACTAAAGAAAACCCCATTCCTCAACACAAAAATAGATGGCAAAATGGGCTAACTGGAATTCTCATTAAACAATTAGTGAGAGAGGAAAATAAGAAATGAAGGAGCAATGGAAAAGCAGTGCTGAACGAGCTACAACTGCAGTAAATTCCCACTTTCCTGCCCCTCAATCCCATTGTTATTCTACGGCACAGGCACAGCGCACCTACATGAAAGAATCCCTGAGAGTGACTCACAGCTCTAAAACTCTCTCTTCATGAGATCTGCAAGTCCGGGATGCCTTCTTTTCCGACCATATACAGCACCACAGTTCTATCTCTTCTCCCCAAAGCTATTAAATTAGGTGAGGCACAGATAATTACAGGATTTAAGGCTCTTTGATAGAGAAAAACGTTTAAGATGGTAAAAGAACAATAGCAATGAACAACAGGAAGAGATAACTGGCAGGAAAATTGAAAATTACCATGTTGAACCATTCCTGCATTTAATTTGGCACTCGGTAAGAACACTGCTCTGCCACCACAAAACGATACATCCGAGTCCAAATGCCACAAGAGCTCTCAAGGACAACGACAACCAATACGCCTTGGAAGTGTGGCTTGGTGAGGGTGATTATATTATATAGTTTTTTATTTAATTTATCTGGGTTTTTTTCCTACCTGACTAGCTTCCCTAGTGTAACGTTCAGGTCTCTCCCAGGTAGATGTGGTGAGTCCTCCCTGGCTCTTACAGCTCATCAGAGCTGGGAGCACTGGCCTCCCTGACCAACCTCCCCGGAGCCACGAGGGAGACCCTGAGTTTCTCCTAAGTAGGAAAAGGGATGAAATTTGTGTCATAGAATCATAGAATAATCAGGTTGGAGGAGACCCACCGGATCATTGACTCCAACCATATCTATAGAAAAACCCCAAACTTATTTACAATCCTCCATATTTAAAAAAATGCAATAATCACTAAAATTCACTTTTTTCCCCCTAAAGGAGTGTCTTTAGTTTGATAGGAGCATTGCGATAAACACTGAGCAAGGAAAATGCTGAAAATCAAGAACAATAATTACTAAAATAACACCAAGAGCCAAAGCAACACACGAGGAATCAATAAAAAGAAGCTGCTGTGCCTAAGAAGAGTTAAATAGGAAGGATGGTCAAGGTAAGAGAAGACAAAGTTGATAGGAGAAAAAGAGGATGATGGAGACAGGCACTCTAGGCATCACTGTTCTGCTGCTATTCAGGCTTTGGTTTGATTCCATGAGGTGGCTTGGGACTGAGTTTACTTCCTCCTGGCCAAGATATATTTCTCTTCACAACTGAGGGCACGAGCTCACCCTTAACTCAGGTTCTTCAGTCTGGGTCAGACTACTAACTAAAAAGCTGGAGAGCTGGGTTAATCGTAGAGGAGTTGAGCAGAACCCCAAACGCTGCTGCCCATGGAAGACGCTGTTCACCACCTCCGTTGGTGCCAAGAGGAGAACCAGACATCATCAGTCATCGTCAGATACCACAGAGCTCACCAGCACCAGAAATAGCTTGAAATAAGGGTTTGGGGTGCTCAAGTTTTGGAGGAGCAGGTAACAAATTCCAGTAGGAACTGGCACTGTCCCTCCGGGGATCCGGGGACAGAGCAGCTGTCTTTGGACAGATTCAGCTCTCTGGACATTTAATCCATTCTGTGCTCGGCACACAGCGAGCCTATTTTTGGAAGTCGTCTTCCTCTTGTTACAGCCAGGTTGCTGAATGCTTCCCAAACAGACCTTCCAGGACGGTGTCTGGCCACTGAAAATCCTCAGTAGTTACTTTTTTTTTGATTATTCCTCTTATCCATACCAGTTACCTCATTAATTCAAAAAAAACCAACCCAAAAAATCAATACGAGTAGTAAGCCCACATCAGTCTGTGTCAGACCACGGAAGCCATGGAGTCACTCTGGTGTTACAAGGAGCCAGTAATTCCTGCAAGGTCTGCATTTTGCTGAGCTTCACCCCAAAACCTCATCTTGGGCTGCTTTGCCTTCATCTTCCTGCGGGATCAGAACCACAATCACACATTCCACAGGACTCTGTCAGGTTGCTGTGTTTTAAAGGCAAGATAACATTTTCTGTATTTTATTTTAGCCTTTTTTTTTTTTTGGCTGCTAAACTAGCAGACTATACTTATTGTAGGACCTTTCTATGATTCTATTACAAATGGACATGCCACATCTCAATGAAAACAGAAGGAACACTTTCTCCTTTCCACGCCTCCCTCCCCTACAGCCCTGCCAGCTCCATAGGTGCTGGCTCACTGTGCATTCCAACCCAAGATGGGGCTCTAGGAAAGGAAAGACAGGCTGCAGGTCAGCGGTGCTCTCAGGTGAAGGAGCTGCTCATTCAGCAGGGAGTTGTGAGACACTGGGGTTTGCAGAGCAGCCAGCGCAGGGAGCTTCAGCCTCCCCTTCTCTAGCACAGCTCACTCACACCTGGGAATCAGTTTGCTGAGGCTCCAGGACAGCCTAAGCCCATCACACACCTCCTGGAGGCAGCTCTGGCTCCACAAACCCTGCAAACTGCTCTGCTTCAACACAGAATCACAGGAACCAGGGGTGGAATTAAAATATACGACTCCTGGCACGGAAAGCACAGCGGTAAAGCAGCCAGCGCAGGGCACAGGGATAAAACATCACACCACGATCACCCACGTGTGCCTGCAAATTCCACAGGACTGCGTGTGCCCTGGCACAGTCACGGGCGCTGTCAGTGCAGCTTTCTCTGGGATGGTGCTGCGGAGCTGCTCTCAGCGACCCACGGGAGAGGGCTGTTACCTACACGCTGGCGAGAGGAGCTCACCCTGCAGAGCTGGGGCAGCCTGGTCCACCTCGCCGACTGGGCAGCGCAGAGACCCTTCAGCCGCTGTGGAATCGTGGCTCTGGGTTTGTGGATGTGATCACTGAAACTCTTTGGAATTGAAATTTCCCTTTCACTTTCTGGCACGTTATTTTAACAAAGACCATCTGGTCACACATTTTTAAAGCAACAGTATCTTATGTCACGGGTTCCATTTGCTTTCGTACTCCTGGATGGGCTGCATTCTGTGCCACAAATATTGATAAGCTTTTCTATTCCAGTTGATTATTTTACAGATAAAGCTTATACAAGTGCACGGTCCATAACTCTCTGCGTGTCTGTCAGTCATAGAACCACAGAATCACCAGGTTGGAAGAGACCCACCGGATCATCGAGTCCAACCATTCCCATCAATCACTAACCCATGTCCCTCAGCACCTCGTCCACCCACACCTTAAACCCCTCCAGGGAAGGTGACTCAACCCCCTCCCTGGGCAGCCTCTGACACTGACCAATCACTCTTTCTGTCAAAGATTTTTTCCTAATGTCCAGGCTGAACCTCCCCTGGTGGAGCCTGAGGCCATTCCCTCTCGCCCTGTCCCCTGTCCCTTGGCAGAAAAGCCCAGCTCCCTCCTCTCAGGTAGTTGCAGAGAGCAATGAGGTCTCCCCTCAGCCTCCTCTTCTCCACGATAAACACCCCCAGCTCTCTCAGACGTTCCTCATCAGGCCTGTTCTCCAGCCCCTTCACCAGCTTCGTTGCTCTTCTCTGCACTCGCTCCAGAGCCTCAACATCCTTCTTGTGCTGAGGGGCCCACAAATGACCCCACGATTCGAGGAGCGGTCTCACCAGTGCCGAGTCCAGAGGGAGAAGAACCTCCCTAGCCCTGCTGGCCACGCCGTGTCTGATCCAAGCCAAGATGCCATTGGCCTTCTTGGCCACCTGTCTCCTGTCCCAGCCCACCTTGGAGGAAAGCTCAGCTCCTCAGCAGAGACAGGGCAGCACATCAACCACTCAGCAACCTGCAGCCAGCGGGAGGGAGAGCAAGCGGGAGGGGATACTTGCAATACTGGGGAGAGAAAGTCTGGAGGTGCTGCAGGAACCAAGAGGTCCAGAGAGCACAAAAGAACATAAGCCTGAGGGAAAACAGAGTTTTATCAATTCTGCTATTTAAGAGCCAACACAGAACCAGCTGGATTATTTTAGCTCACGATTATCTTGCTAAGAAGAATCCTCACTTATGGCATGAACAATAGAATGACTCAGAAATTCAGTCTGAAGAAGAATGCTGAGCACAACATCCACACAAATGGTTAACCTGTCCCTGAGCACCACACGGGACAAAAACTCCTATGAAATCATATTTAAAAACCTGCATATTAAAGTGGCGCAGGGAAACCACTCTCCCCCCATCCTATCAGTACCACACAGAAAACAAGCAAATCAGAACTCTGCTTTTTAAACTATCTTTGGACACAGAGGACAAACAAAGCCCACCCTGATTAGTTTAAAAAATCATCTCTGAGAAACCAAATTAACAGAGGAAGCTTTGGTGAGGAGATGCGACCATCCAGAGCTGAGCTACGGAACCAGGACCTGGTTTGCCTTTATCCTCTGGGGGCTGGCTGAGGACTCTCAGCCCACCTTTATAGTCTTTTCACATCAGATTTGCTCCTTTTCTATCCATGCTGTGTGTTTCATGTTTGATAGAAATGGTTGTTTATCCTGGAGAAGAGGAGGCTGAGGGGAGACCTCATTGCTCTCTACAACTACCTGAAAGGAGGTTGTGGAGAGGAGGGAGCTGGGCTCTCCTGCCAAGGGACAGGGGACAGGATGAGAGGGAATGGCCTCAAGCTCCACCAGGGGAGGGTCAGGCTGGACAGTAGGAAAAAAAATTTCAGGGAAAGGGTGATTGGGCAGTGTTAGAGGCTGCCCAGGGAGCGGGTTGAGTTGCCTTCCCTGGAGGTGTTAAATGGACGGGTGGACGAGGTGCTGAGGGACGTGGGTTAGAGATTGATGGGAATGGTTGGACTCGATGATCCGGTGGGTCTCTTCCAACCTGGTGATTCTGTGATTCTATGATCCTCTATTCCTTCACAAGAGCTTAACACAAACAAACACTTTACAAGTGGCATGGCATCTTCTGCCCTCTCATGAGACATCCCTTAACATAAACCAGCATCGGTTTTTCATCCTGGATTCTGTGAGAGCTTTTAAAACACATCTTTGCATCCTCCCACCTCCAGTGCTTTGGTTCCCGTAAGGGAGCACTCTCGGAGCACAGCAGCTGGAGTCCTGACAGACACTGAACTGGAGGATACACGTCAACCCCTGAGGACAGGGGACCAGACCAAGTTAACCTCTGACAGCTGCAAACAGCAGCGTGGGCACCAAGGGACGTGTCCCACAGCCCCGCTCCTCTGGCACCAGGCTTTGCCAATGCAGATGAAACAGACAACACTCACTGAGCTGATACAACACTAGTGGGTTTATCAGCACAGTTACTTTAGATCAAATATAAAACTAAACCACCCAACAAAGCAGCCCCTCGCCCCTGCACCCCAGTAACTCTGACAGAACAGCAGGCGCGGAGCCTTTCAGATCCCAGCGAGCAGCATGCTGACAGCCACACATACGGCTCTGATCCCCCAGCACCTGCTCTGCCGGGGAGCACAAAACACAAAGAGGAGAAAACACACTCAGCAATCTTCTCCAAATACTTTAATTTTGAAAGCACGGACCACCGATGACAGAGGTTATTTTCTAACATTACACAGGTTTATGCTTTGGAACCCTATTACGTTAATTGACTCTGGATATTTTTATATTAACTATTCATCTTTACATTTAACATTATCAAATGTTTTCCAGGTATAAAACAATCCAATCCACTATCAAAAGAGAATTATCATGGAATCATAGAACAACCAGGTTGGAAGAGACTCACCGGCTCATCGAGTCCAACCATTCAAATCATCTTCAAATAAGTCCAACAGGGTAATTAAGCATAACAATTACACACGACACCTCATCACCCTAGACTCTATCTATACAGCCCATTTTTCCAGCTGGGCACTCGGTGAGGAAGCTCTATGCTCCCCAAGCAACAAGAGCCTAAGGAACATCCAGGAATTACAGCTGGTTAAGAACATCACTTCAGCTACATTGAAGTTGTCAAAAGTTTCTTCCAGATCTATATTTTTAAGGAGATGAACTAAAAGTATCAGGATTCCACTAACTTTCTTGTTTTCTTGCATATTCCTCAGTTCTGTCCCGTTAAGAAAAACAAATGAGCTCTTCCAAGCGTATTTAAATTGATTCAATTATAACTATTTGGCCTGGACAAGAGTTTAAGATGTGAAATAAGTTGAGCTAGGTAATTCAATCAAATACACTGTATTTAAATCTAGTACTCACAAAGCCCCTAAGTACCTTTAATGTTCTTGTAGATATTTCTGCTATTTAGAAACTACCTCAGTTATTTCAGGTATAATTTTTCTTCTTACAAACCTTAAAACTTCAGTTCGTAATACACTTTTCTCTGGCAAGTGTGGAAAGAACATACCTGTTGCCCATGTAACTACTCCTAACCAGCTTCCTCATATCCTCTTTATCCACCTCTGAACTTGTGACAGATCCTCTTCAACCCTGCGTCTCAGACCCCATGGACACAGCTGCCCCACGGCAGGACAGGCACCTACATCCTACAGGATTTAGCTCCCTCCCAGGTGATGGATTTGAATCTGGTGAGAAGCCCGATTGTTGGGTATAAAGGGGAGGCTGCAGCACCTAAATGAGCTCCCTGAGGATGGCAAAACCGAGAGAATTTCCTGGGGAACAGAGAAAGAGGAGAAGCCTGGAGGAGGCTGAGGGGAGACCTCATTGCTCTCTGCAACTACCTGAGAGGTTGGAGAGAGGAGGGAGCTGGGCTCTTCTGCCAAGGGACAGGACGAGAGGGAATGGCCTCAGGCTCCACCAGGGGAGGGGCAGGCTGGACATTAGGAAAAAAATTTCCCAGAAAGTGTCATTGGGCAGTGTCAGAGGCTGCCCAGGGAGGGGGTTGAGTCACCTTCCCTGGAGGGGTTTAAGGGACGGGTGGATGAGGTGCTGAGGGACATGGGTTAGTGATTGATGGGAATGGTTGGACTTGATGATCCGGTGGGTCTCTTCCAACCTGGTTGTTCTATGATTCTATGAAAAGAGAAGCAACTCAGTGTTCTCTCAAAGGAAAAGGGGATTGGAAAATGAAGGGATGACAAAGGAGACAACAGAACTGCTGTTACCTTGAGCCAGCCCACTCCTTCCTGAGAGTGAATGATTCAAAAGCACCAGCTCCGAGATGTAAACTACAGAAGAGCAAGCCTAGAGGAGACGAGGAAGGATGAAGCAAAACTCCACTGCATGGGATAAGAAATAACTGTACCCACATCAGCCGTGGCAGGAACCGAGTGCCCTCACCGCTCCATCCAGACCAGGGAATTCTCTGTTATTGTGGCTCAGGCAGCTGTTCCCCCAGTTCAACACTGCGAAAGGAGGAGGGGACACTGGTTTTTCCCTTACCACACACGGCTAGGGGGACAAGCCTCCCGGTGAGCTCACACGCCGCTCTGCTCATGCTGGAACCGCTGAGTGCAGGGGTCTCTACAGAAGCAGTGCCAAGGGAGCCCCTGTGATGCAGCCTAACCCTGAGACTGAACCACCCACCTTCCTCAAACACAGGGTGAATCCAAACAATCACCTTTTGTAATGGCCCAAGGTAAACAGAGTCACGATTTAGATTGAATCAGTGCAGCTAAAGCTGAACTGCCTACAGCAACTGCTCTGATTTCGGGTGAGGTCCTGCTACTTTATTCACTTCAATTAGCTGCTCCTTTTCTTTCCTATGAGGCTTCCGAGATGCCAACGTGCCCTGAACTATCACCTTCCCAGCCTTCCTCTGCTGATAACGACTCTCCTGCCGTGTGGCCACCACGTTTGTTCATGCACATAAAGCAAAGTCAGTAATTTACAGGCAAATTCTAATCCAAATGTTTTGGTCTTGGACATGTTTTCTCTCACTCATGCCTGTTACATTGGCAATGAACAGCAGGATGTATTTTTTAGCTACTTTGTGCTACTTTAAGTAAGTTTCCATAGTTTATTTTCCAGTGGAGTTAACAGCTCCTTTTAGTTCTACTTATTTTCATGATAAAGTTATGCTGCTACAACAAACATTAGGAGTTCACAGCTATAAGCGTGTTGTGCCTTCTAACTCGATTCCTCATCCAGCAAAGAGAAACGGGGATGGAGCTCAGGCCGTTAGGGATAACTCCAATCTCCATCATCTCTGACACATGCAACTCGCACCACTCGGGATGGAGGAGCCTCATCAAACCTCACACAACAGGTAGGCAGCTTCCTAAATGCTGATTGTAGGGTTACTTTGAGCTCAATGCGTAGAAATACGAGTGATGGGGCTGGGCTCTCATGAAGCTCTCCCCGTGGGGAGCTGTATTTCTTATGTCTCAGTACAGCAGAGATCAGTGTGGCTGCCGAGCGAATGCCATCCACCAGCAGTGGCCCATTTCCTTCCCCAGGCTCGTCCACAGACCTCAGCATGGCCATAAACACCGACCCATCAGGGAAACTGAGGCAGCCAGGGAATCTGTCAGATCCCACACCTGACACCACTGGCAGGGGTGAAAATACGCTCCAGACTGACACCCAATGTGTTATATTCTTACACCAGATCATCCTGACAATCATTTTCCTTGGATCATAGAATCATAGAACAACCAGGTTGGATGAGACCCACTGGATCACCGAGTCCAACCATTCCCATCAATCACTAACCCATGTCCCTCAGCACCTCATCCACCCACACATTAAACCCTCCAGGGAAGGTGAATCAACCCCCTCCCTGGGCAGCCTCTGACACTGACCAATCACCCTTTCTGGGAAGAATTTTTTCCTAATGTCCAGCCTGACCCTCCCCTGGTGGAGCTTGGGGCCATTCCCTCTCGTCCTGTCCCCTGTCCCTTGGCAGAAGAGCCCAGCTCCCTCCTCTCCACAACCTCTTTCAGGTTGTTGCAGAGAGCAATGAGGTCTCCCCTCAGCCTCCTCTTCTCCAGCCTAAACAACCATGGAAGAAATTATAATTTTTCGCTGTTAAGAGGACCTTAATCAAAGTAATTACTGAAACCGATCTGATTTGGAAGTAATCTGTTTAGGAAAAGTTCAGCCTGCTCTCTGGGAAGCTGCTGCCCAGCCTCTGGAAGGACGGCTTTAGATGGGGACGATTTCATACTCAGTGTTTCAAGTGCTACTGAAAACATCTTCACCTGCGAATGAAAAATGTTTTTCTAAAATATTGACTTACGGCCACCAAGGCAGCTTTCCACATGAACAACCCATATATCGGCTTCCAAGTACCTCACGGGACGGGATTCTCACCTCTACACAACAGAGATGCAGCCCTGCAGCTTCCACTGAGTTCCTCAAAGTGCTCTACGGGACAACAGGGTCGGGATCCTGCCTGGGAGGGCCGCTCTCTTTACACACGCATGAGAGCAGCTCCTTGCTCCCTCCTGGGATCACAGCAGCACGACTCAATTTAAATAGTCTGCCCCTGTAAACTATAATCCATTAACGGTTTGATTAATCAACTATGTACTGAGGATGCATGTTTGCACTGTTTAAAGACTTTTTGCTAGGAATGGTTGGACTCGATGATCCAGTGGGTCTCTTCCAACCTGGTTGTTCTATGATTCTATGACTTAACTGGGATGTACAAACATCAAACGAACTCTTCCTATACAATATATGAAAAGCAATCCTCTGTTTACAATTTACAAGAGACGGATGCCAACGCTTCAGCGGCGACGTAAGCTGCCAACAAGTGAAAGAATTTCATTCAGGCTCAGCCCTTTACTCTCTGGGCTAATAAGAGTAAGAACAACCATATGGGATCTGCTCTCAGGGATGAATCAGAAAGGCAGGTGCCTGAGAGAAACACACCTGAGAGTGTGGAATACGGATGCAGCCACAGGGGGAGTGAGTGTGGGGGGACGGCAGCCTTTAATTCCAGGATAATCCTACTCGTGCTCTGCTGACACTATCAAAGTCCAGAAGCCACGATGGAGAGGAGCTGGCTCCCCTAGGGAGACGGGGCTGAGAACATGTGGACAGGGAGAGCTTGTACAGGGTATGACAGGGAAAAGCTGCAGCCATAAACTGGAAGAGGCAATTTCTGAGCGAAACAATCACACCAGCTTCAGCCGGGATCTTGAAATCACCACGATGACGTTCTGGAGTGTCCAGTCACTCCTTCAAACGGGCAAGAAATCCCAAGCTCCTGTCAGAGAACACAGAGGGCTAGAAGTGCCCTTTTCTTTCAAAGTTCTGCTGAATTCCAGTCCTGCTCGATACACCCTGATACAGCCCCACAGAGCGGCTGGTTGGGAGGGAACTGGAGGTCATCTCGACCCCCCTGTTCAAGCTCTTCTTGCCCAAACCGTTCAGTTTGACTCTGACAAGCTGCACAAGCCTACAAGTTATTGCTCCACTTACACCTATGAAAAGGTTTCCTCCACGCGAACAAAGTATTTGCATAGAAAACTGTTAGACGAGCAAACACAATTCTTAAAGACTTCTGCAAGCCCTGCTGTTGGTGCCAACCTCAGCGGCACCACAAGTGATCAAAGAAAATAAAAGCCCATACGGTAGAGAAAAAACTCTGAAAGATGAAGACTAAGCTTCCTTTTGAGTTCACTTTTTTTGTAACCACTTAAAGCTGTTCAGCCTGCGGGAGCGTCATTTAGCCTGGAGAAGAGGAGGCTGAGGGGAGACCTCATTGCTCTCTATAACTACCTGAAAGGAGGTTGTGGAGAGGAGGGAGCTGGGCTCTTCTGCCAAGGGACAGGGGACAGGACGAGAGGGAATGGCCTCAGGCTATGGTTGTTCTATGATTCTATGATTCTATGTCAGCGCACCGGGGCATCCAAGAGAGGAGGGATGTTATCGGCACCAGCAGTGCAAGACTGAAGATGGAAAAGTGCCTTAAAGTTATGAAATCACATGTGGAATGTTTACATCTTCAGAAAAATGACCCAACTGCACCACTACAGCTCTGGGACAGACTGACAGGAGGAGCTTTTCTTTAACAAGAACCTCCTCAGATGAAACAGGAATGTGAGCTTCGGCGCCGACTGGAACGGGATCAAGTCTTAACTAAGTCCCACACAATGTATTCAGGGGAAAAGCGGAGAATGTTTTATGGAATCGAAGCCTGGATTTGGCGTGTGTCCTAGAGCATACACCTCGTTATGAAAACTGCTGCAATTCTTTTGAAGTGGGCAAGCCACAAGTGTCCCTGGAGCTCGCCAGCCACCTGGATGTCACACAGGCAAAGGCTCCGAAGTAGAAAAGCCTCAAATTGGAAGGGGGAAGGGGGCTGAGGGAGGGGCAAATAATCTTGGAAGCGTATCTGTTACCCAGAGCAGTTCGCTTGTGCCTACAGCGTGAAGCAGTTACAACTTGTTTTCTGCTATTGTCACAGATCCAGCGCGTTACTCTAGCTAAATCATAATCTCTTCCTGCCTCAGTTCATCCATGTGTAAACCTGGTGCGCTAACTCTTACCTTAATGTGTCATGGGGCTTAATTAATAACACTTAGGTCTTTTAAGTCCTCTACAAACATTAACTACTTCTTGTAACAACTCTCCGAGGTATTATTAGTCCTATTTTACTGATGGAGAAATGGCAA
The DNA here is from genome assembly GCA_013389865.1 of Piaya cayana. Classification (NCBI taxonomy): domain Eukaryota; kingdom Metazoa; phylum Chordata; class Aves; order Cuculiformes; family Coccyzidae; genus Piaya; species Piaya cayana. The sequence goes on along the minus strand of WAAB01024633.1, from coordinate 234,331 downwards.
AAGAGGCTGTGACTCGCCCAGGGTAACACAGTAATAGTTCTGCTCGGAGATCCTCTTCGTCGACCGCTGTACTCTGACAGCAGAAGCTTATCAGGAAAGGCAAAGTCAATAATTACAATCTCCAAATTACTTTTAAAAGTGCACCATAAGCAACTGGAAGACTGTGAAAAACACCCACCACAAACAACAGGCTGAGTATCAGCACGAGCGCTACGATCACCGTCGCGGAGAAAGAAACCTCCTGGGCACAACCAGGCTGGAGCTCACCAAAACAGTCGCCATGGAACAGGGAGACCCGTCCTGTCGTGTGCTCCCAAGTGCCACACATGGAGCAGGAGGCTCACACAGCGCTCTGCAGCCCCACGGCAGGAGCCAACACATGGTGCCATGTGCCCCACGCTCTCACCTCGCACCATGTTCCCCCCACTGACAGGGGTGCCAGTAACGGGGCTGGACGGTGGTGGACACACCACTGGCCGGTGGCCCTGGCCGCTCCCAACCTCACGAGTGACAGCAGACGGGGTGGGTGGTGTTCCCGCTGCCCGGCCCCACTGGCATCCTCTGGAACAGCCCTGCCAAGTCCCCATAGGGCAGCCCTGCCATCCTATGGGGCAGCCCTGCCAACATCTTATGGGGTTCCCTGCTATCCTATGGAGCAGCCCTACTGACACCCTATGGGGATCCCAGCTACCCTGTGAGGCAGCCCCTCTGATACCCTATGGGGCAGCCCTGCCAACATCTTATGGGGTTCCCTGCTATCCTATGAGGCAGCCCCTCTGATACCCTACGGGGCAGCTGCTATGAAACCCTATAGATCAGCCCTACCAAGTCGCTATGGGGCAGCCCCTCTAACACCCCACACATCAACGCTGCCATGCTATGGGGCAGCCCCTCTGGCACCCTATGGATCAGCACTGCTGTGTTTTGGTGCAGCCCCTCTGACACCCCATGGGGCAGCACTGCTGTGCTATGGGGCAGCCTTGACACCCTGCTATGGGGCAGCCCTGCTGACACCACACGAGACTGCCCTGCAGTCCTATGGGGCAGCCCTTCTGACAAACCACTATGGGGCAGCCCTGCTGATACCTTCTGCATTAGCACTGCCATGCTATGGGGCAGCCCGTCTGGTACCCTATGGGGCAGGCTCTCTGGCACCTCACAGATCTGCGCTGCCATGCTATGGGGCAGCCCCTCTAAGACCCCACAGAGCTGCGCTGCCATGCTATGGGGCAGGCCTTCTGGCACCCCATAGACCAGCACTGCCACGCTATGCGGTGGCCCCTCTGACACCCTATGCGGCAGCCCCTCTGGCACCCCACAGAGCAGGGCTGCCATGCTATGGGGCAGCCCGTCTGGTACCCTATGGGGCAGGCTCTCTGGCACCTCATAGATCTGCGCTGCCACGCTATGGGGCAGCCCCTCTGGCACCTTCTG